>CM076581.1:1576667383-1576944905 GCA_034641835.2 Pinus albicaulis
GTGGAAGTCCCACCCTAGAAAATGATAGAAAAATACCCCATGTCACATACAGGGACATGATATAAAATCCAGTAACGGTCCACATGGAGATTATCGACAATCTGAGAAAGCATTCAAATATGCTCGAGGCATCTATAAGAAAGTGAAATAGTAGTATGTAGAACAGTAAAGCAACAGATAGAGTACCGACGTCCATTGTTCCAAATACAAATTAAAGTACCCAAAATCCTTGAACAGATCAAGAAAAACGCTAATCATGTGAGAATTAAAAGTAAAGTTAATATATTAACATTGCGAATAAAATTACACCGAAGTCAAAAACATTGCCTGGCCATACTCATGGCAAATTTGTCATCAAAAAATCAAAAAATTAAGAAGACTGCCCTCATACGGGGAAACCAGTCTTGAACGTTTAATTTACAGAATTCAAAAATATTACTTAAAGGTCCAACACAGTAAAATAAACTAAAAGCAGCCCAATTAACTGGGCCTGCTAAGCAAGAAAAACAAATTAACCAAACTAATCCTCCGCTGGTTCCTCCACGATTCGGCACCATCCTTCGAAAGGTCCAGGATCGCTAGGTGCTACCTCCACATGCATGCCACGGCTCCCCTCCTGAAGGCCTGAATGCTGGCCGGCTTTTTCCGAGCTCAGACCCGCCGGACGGGTGCATTCTTCCTCCGTTTGGGCCTCCTCGCGAAAGACCACAGTGACTACAGCTGTGATTCGCGGGCGGTTGAGAGTGCAATCAAAGGAAAATTGCGCAGTGCGCGTCGTGGGAGAAGGTGAACTAGCGGTGGGGAAGCCAGGAGCAGGGGAATCCATACGGTGGCCAGATGCTACAAGTCGACCCCGCCCACTCCTAGTATTTGGATATCTACCTAAGTAATAATCACTGGACTGGCCGGAGGTCATCTCTGTTGAGGTGCTGGAGGGAGCGCGCCGGGATTGACCTCTAGTGCTCCCCCTGCGGCAACGCATCCTATGACGCACGCGAGGCATGGGTGCAATCTCAAGCGCAGTGGGCACAAGAGACGAAGAAGCAGAATTCCAATTAACAGAGGAAGACAGACAGAGACAGAACCGAGAGAAATGGAAATATGCAGCAAAGTCTAGGCAGAAGTTCCGCTGGCCACTTCTCCTTATCGTCACAGTTACCAGACAGTGTAATCCAGCAACCGGCTTGTCTAAAAAACCATGGCTAAACGCCATTTTGTATGTCGACCCGTCTGCAATGCAATCAAAGGACGCCCGTCATAATGAATCTCTGATCATTAATAATGAGAGCCGAAGGTCGGATCAAATTGGAGCGTGCGGAATCGCTCAGAGGAGTGGAGGTCCGATCTTGAACAGTGTTAAAAATTAATTAATGTAGATTTGATGTGAAAACTTAATTGAACAGCGTTAAATGTTAATGCGATTGATATGAAATCACCATATCCATGTCCCATCACCTTAAACGCCATCGAATGCACCCGCAGCCGGGAGCAGGGCAAGTTTTTATTGAGGACACGTGGCATAAATTGATTGGAGCGGATCTTTGTTTGGGCCGCTCGCGCAGTGGAAATCCGGACCCGTAAAATATTAGGGCGAATTTGATAAGAAATTCGCGTCACAAAATTGGCCGACGTCAGCAGGCTATATTGGAACGCGAATTTGGTTTGAATTATGGTTTATCGCCGTTTGAAGTCCGGCGGGCTCGACTTTTGAACAATTTTCTTATAAAATTTGTGTTGGTTTTCTTTGATAATACACATATTAAAATCCCGATTAATAAAGAGACAAAATTGTTGTGCTTTCGGAACCTGACCCGAGGATTAGACATGAGTTAACAAACAAAAGGATAGCGGAACCAGACATGCACCCGTGGTCAAGCCCTCTACCAAAACCACGAGCGGAATCACAAAAGCGGGTTGCCCATATCGCACCGTTTTTGCGGAGTAGGCGGTATTTCCTATTCGCGAGCGATTCCATAGGGAATGCGACACGTGGCGAAGTGACCCCCGGAAAACCACCGTTTAACCCGTGCCATCGCACGTTAAAGCCTGACGTTGGAAGCTGAGCGAAATTAACAAGAGTCATTGATTTGGAGAAGGGCCATCGGACAGTGGTCGCACGTTGAACTTGCCCTGAGGTTAACTAAGGTGTGCGAAGGATAGCCAGGTACGATACAAGTGTTTGATTGGTTATTGATATATATATATGTGGGGCCGGAGTATAAAGAAATTTTTTAATTAAACAATTGGCGGATAATTAGCATAAGTCTGGAGCGTGATTGTTGTAAGGCTGGGTGGTGAAATATAGAGCCGAAAGTTCATTACAAGTTATTTATTTAAAAAGAAACATGGAGTATAAATACAAAGTGTTGAAAGTTAAACATTGGTTATAAGGATTGAATATAATATAAAGTCGGGAATATAAATTAAAGTCCAACCATTGTGGATAGTATTTATTTATCAAATTCTACGAATTTGATAAATAAACCCGAAGAAAGAAGAAGTCAATTAAGACTCAGGCTGGAGGAAAAGAACGGGGTACACCAAGGGAAAATGCCGACAGAGCGATTGTAGACACACCAGCTCTCCTTGGGGGTCCAATTTCAGTTTTGTTGCGTCACACGATGATCTCTCTTCTCTGGCATTTACTTGTATTGAAGATCACTATTCTAGGAATAAAGAGTTATTTTCTCCAAAAATAACCCTAGCCAAACATTGACAATGCATCAAGGATATCTTTCTATGCTTCATAAGTACATATGTTCTACTTCTAAATCATGTCTTGGAAGTGGTTGTTTTGCTGGAAATTATTCACCAGTTGGTTTCATACCAAGTCTTTTTCTCATTTTCAGCATCCAATACATGAAAAAGATAATGGTTTAAAACAACATAAATATTTGAAATTTTGCAAGAATTGTTTGGCACACTTTGAATATGAATTTTGATGTCAAGTGCATGATGTTGTATAGGATCAAGTGTCATTTTGAATACCAAATGTTTCACAAGAAACTTCTCAACATGCTACCCTGCAGTAAGGATTAAATGACAATATTGCATCAATTATTTCCATAATAAAAGTGCACCTCGGCCATAAGACTAAAAAACTACAAATGTTGTAGATCTAACAAGACCACACAATCAAATGTATTCCACAAGGCCAATACTATATGAAAAATGAAAAGGATTTTGCAACCAAAAATACCTTAGGCAACTAATCCAATTAGATACACCAAACCATCAGCAAAAAGGAAAACCAGCCTACTCAAAAGGCAAGCGTTTACCTCCTTTGACAAAATTTTGAGTTCCGAAACAAGGGCCTTTATTGTCTTGTCAATGCCCCTAGTAATTTGAATGGGGTTTGCACCTGCTGCAACAACCTAAACAAAATGGTTTCATTTCAAATTATTTTCCACAAATTTAAGATACAACCATTGTCAGTTTTGTATTTCCTAACAAGCTCATAAATTTTGACAAAAGAACCAAAATTTTTTAATACCTGATAGCAATTTTTTCACTCAAAACTATCTTAGACTCAATAAGCCCAACCCAAAACTAAAAAACCAAACACCATAAGACCCTACAAAAATGAATAGATGATCTTAATCCAATACTATCAACAAAAAGTTACCTTTACACCCTCACTTATTAAACCCTGTGCTGTTGAATTTTAACTTCAACTGCTGCAGCAGAAGGACGGATGCAGCAACAACATTTTTTTTTGGAGGTTGCTTGCATGCCATCCAAAAATTTAATTCAGCATTTAAAATTCCTGCAAGTTTTTTTTGTAGACGGCCGCAGCCATATTTCTGTACAGGATTGTATTTAAACACAACAACCAGCATTAACGCAATTCAACAACCAGAAATTAAACAAACAGAAATTTACCCGACAGTTTTGTAAATTCAAAAGGAGGACACGTGGAGCATTAATATTGGATCGCATGAAATTGAAGGGAATCTGAAAACCTGAAAACCGGACCCGAATTTTTTATAGGGCACATTGGATTGAGAATTCGAGTTAAATTAGGCAGACGTCAGCATTCCATTTTGGAACGCGAATTTGGTTTGAAATTCAATCTATTTAGACTTTTGAAGTCCGACGGAAAGGGTTCTTTAATGTTTTGATAGTTTAATATATACATATGTTATATATATATCATATGCGAAATGAAAGGTGGCCCATAGAATTTAGTTTTAATTTTATTTTTTAAAAAAGAGGGTTTATTATAATATGTTTTATATGTTCTGGCATATAAAAATAAAAAGGTCGAAAAAGCTTGGTAGTTTTTTTTATAGACAGTACGTAAATTTTTTATTACATAGCAGTGTGTAAAAAGTGAAAAACCGAGTGTAACTTTTTAAGTGTGTATGCACAGCAGTGCGAAAGGGAAAAACACAGCAGAGTGTTTTAGAGACAGAGTATGTTTGTTTTGAACAGACAATGAGTTGGTTTTATGCACTGCGTTTTGTAGCAGTCATAATTTTGTAATCCCTCTCAGTGAGGAAGTAGCGTAATAGTTTTTTTTTGAGTTATTGAAGGGAATAGAAGTTTGTTTTCAAAGTATTGAAACTCTGTCTCCTGTCAAAGAAATTTTTATTTTCTGTGTGTTAGAGGAAGGGAGATTTATGGGTGGTTCTTATGAATCAACTAACCATTCAGAACATGCTCATCAATCCAAACCATAAGTATGATGTGACAATATTCAAGCAGGCACTCAATCGGATTTCTGAAGCTATGTTAGAGAAACCCTAAACTCTCACTGAAAATAGGTGAAATGTGGCACCACTCAAAGATTGACATGTGCCAATTGGTACAAGTGGTAGACAATTGGCATGCTCAAACAACGAGGTGATGCAGGAATGACATGAGGGAGAAAATATCAGAAAAGCCCCAAATCTGGAGAACTAAATCTCATCACCAACCTGAGATTGACAACTTTACATGATGTAACCTATGAAATCGTAAATGGAGAAATCATAGTAACAATAAAGTAACCTATGTAACAATAAATTCTGATTCATCCTGGGAGTGGTAATGGGAGAAATCATAGTGAACAACAGGAAACATGCAGAGTTGCTTACAATCAAATAGATGAAAAAACACATACAAAAAACCTAGATAATAATCATGAATAAGCTTAATATTGAATTATGAACTATAAAGGAACTTACAAAATGTGACATTACGAACCCGGTCAAGCGCACAAGCAAAAATATCCTGGACATGACCCTGGTTGACAAGTTGTATTGCTCATGATGCAAGAGGATTTGTACCTACACTGCCAAGTCAATCAAAATCCATCATTATCTATACAATAAATACAAGTAATTGATGTAGTATTTTTTACTCTAAGATACATTCTTATAATAATGTTAGAACATATGTTGAAAATGTCAAAACATACCTGAATAAGCTCCTCTTCGTTTCAAGAACAATTTATTGGAGTCGCATGAACTTGGAACAAGCCTCCCACGATTTGAAAGAGTAGCAACTAAGTCAACAGTGACTTTTTTGTTGCTACGCTAGATCGAGGGAGGTTTGCTCCAAGATTAAATCGCTCCAATAAATTATTCTCTACTAAACAGGGCCAACCACGTGAAGGTGGAAGCTCTTATGGCCCCTCCCCTCCCCTCACATCACTCTCAATTCCCCAATACCCAATCTATATTTCATTTTTTACTTTCATGAGAATAAAAAAAATATTCAATAACTAATAAAAAAACAATTCAACAAAAAGTACGCAAGGAAACATTGCAATTAATGCTTGACATAAAAATAGTATGATAAATGAGTTTTTTATATAACGTAAAAAACGTTCCAAGTATGGTAACGTTTGTCTTATAATAATACAATATTTTACATTGTCAAATTTTCTTTTTCTTCTTCCTATTTTTAAAGCTCTTAATTACATCATCAATATCATCGTGCTCTGCTCCTGTTTCGTGCCTTTCAACCCGCACTGCTGACCTAGTTGTGTATTCACGATGTCTGGGCTCATCCAGTGACGGGGCATCGCCTACAAAACAGATAATATTAAATTTTAATTGTCAGTTTTTAAATATCATTGAACTAGTTCGGTAATATTAATAAAAAAAAATTGCAATGAGATTATTTACCTGGTGCACCAGTTGTCGCCGCTGACCTAGTTGCATTGTCACAATGTCTGGTCTCATCCAGTGACGGGGCATCGCCTACAAAAACAGATAATATTAAATTTTAATTGTCAGTTTTTAAATATCATTGAACTAGTTCGGTAATATTAATAAAAAAAATTGCAATGAGATTATTTACCTGGTGCACCAGTTGTCGCCGTTGGGACTGTTGCCCTGTCTTCCTCTCTCGTGGTAAGATCCTCAAGGGAAACATTCTCTGTCATTTAAACAAAAAACGTTATAAGGACAACCATCAAGGTATAATTAGAAAAAAATATAAGTGGAAATTAATTACCGTCACGTCCCTCACTGATAGCAGCATTGTCGGCCTGGTCCCCACTACAATGATCAGGTTGCACGAGAGGATCATCTACATCTGGCTCTAAAACTGGGTTATTTACCTCGTCGGTAGTGTTGCTCCCATGATTTAAACAAAGTTGTTAGACATGAAATTTATGGACGAAAACAAAAATATTGAAAGGTTAATGTTTTACCTTATCAGGCATTGTAGATCTTGGGACCTGCCCCAAGCTTCTGCGACGTTCAACTACAGCTTGATAGCCAAAACGGAAAGCGATATTTTTATCTTCCTCTGTAGTTATTGTTTCGAAGTCATCACCCTACATTATATATGATTGTGTATTTTTAATCATATCTGATAGGATTACAAAAACGTTGGAAGGCGATACAATTAATTATAAGATGCTTAGCTACTTAATTACAATTCTTGCAGCTAATTTCAAGTAGCCACCCTGGCCGAGCTTGTGATGGCCCTTTTTCTCAATCCTAGCTTTGGTTGCCTTTGAGGTGTCAGGCAACCTAGCATCAAAGGATTGAAGTCAGATATGACGTAGCACACTTTTATTTTAGACATAAAGAAAATTAAAGCTATTGAATTAAAGTTGTAATTTACCTTGCGGGTCCAGCTGGCATTTTTCCTTCTTTCTTTGCCATTTTCTCTTTTCCGTCATGGATGAGTGCTCTCCACTCACTCTCTGAAACTGCGAGAGGACACTCATATTTAGGGTTAAATTGCAATTGCGTCCTATAGATGTCCCCGGTATATTTCAAATATTTTCCGGCTACCTGAGCCACCGCTTTTCTGTCAAATGTGCCGACCCCAAAAAGGGCTTCTAGATAATCTAGAAGTTCTTTTTTCAGGTTGGAATTCTGGGAATTCCACCCTGTACGTATGGTTGGGCCAAAAATTACCAACGCATGACTCTCCAAAATCCTGTAGAACTCATTGTTTCCTACACAGAATAAAACCAAAAGAAAAAGAAGATATTATCATTAATTTAAAAATAAAAATCATGATAAATGTGTTTTAGATAAAGTACATGAAATAGTTAAAATATTAAAATTTACCTGGGAGTTGTACATGCTTTATAGGGACACCCTCATCGTTCACCAACAACGTGCCATTAATGGTCCCTGTGGAGCTGACACGTGTAGCTCCAGGAAACGCAATAATGTAGTTGGCCATATCACCCTCATCATTGCCAACACGTTCAGCGGTTGGCTGGGTGTCTGCTTGGGCAGGGTGTGTTTCTTGGCTGGCACCTAAAGGAGTAGAAGGTGTACGAGAGGGTTGTTGGGAAATCTCTTGCCCTTGTGTCCCACTACCACCAACACCGGATTCAGCAAGTGCCATAAAACGCTACATACAAAAGAAATTTTTGTTAGTTTAGTCAATGTAAAAATTAAAAATCAAACTATCACAATTCATCTCATGCAGAACAAAAAAAATATCCTTTTGAATTTTTATTATTACCTGATATCTTTCTAGCTGGCTCATAAGATGTTGTATCCTCTCTTCTGTTTCAGGTGTTTGAGGCGCGTCTATCAAAGTATTAAATTCCGACCTTGCATCTCGTGCCTTTTTTTGCAACAAGAACACTGGAGATAGGGATGAAGAAAGCTCTTCCTCAAAGAGGGAATCATCAGGCGTACCATGGCTAGGTGTTTGCATATTTGAACAAAATTAATATTATTTCAATTATTTAAATAACTAAAATACCTAAAGATAGAGCAATGCTGGCACTTTACATGTTCTTCCGCTGGCCTCTTTCCGCGATCATCCTGTCTCGGGGTTGTTCCTGCACTGCTCTGATCAGTCCGCCACATTGCAATAAAATTATAAATGTAAAAACTTGAAAACAATATCTAACTTGAAAACACAAAATGAAAACTGAAATAATTTCTAATAAGACACCGGAAGACAGAGTTAGAGTTTCAAATATGCCTTGCATTGAATTCAGTCCTCGAAACATGTCATTGCACATTAAGGCACCCAAACATTCAATCCACAAATGATATATTTAAGTAGGCTTCTCCTATTCTGGGAAAACACCATACCTATAATGCATTCACTTGCATGTATAAAGGGAAAGGAAAACATGTTTTCATACAACTGTGACAAAGGCATCTTGGGGAAAGGTATCTTCACTTTTTATTTATGTTGTTCACCCACACCACTCTCATGTTTTCACTAATCCTGTTTTGTCATTTTTGGATTCAAATTAAGTTAAGGCCTTAAGTATTTTTTGACCTTTCGGTGTAATTTTTATAAGTGGCATGTATGGATTTTCCATTAATTCTGCACTTTTTCTCTTCATGCGCATGTTTCCCTGGAAATCAAATGCATGATTTAGTCCCATACATTTAACAAGTTGTTGGATCAACTCCATAGGAAATATCATGTTTCTTATTCAATCAAAATTTATCTCAGTTAGGGTAGGTAGGAAGGTTTTCCTTTTGTATTAATAGGGCACTTCTAGCTTGCATTTTTATTATATCTTTCAAATTTAGTGTCGTTTCAATTAGGGCATGATTTTTTGCAACTTTCAAGGTGAGAATGAACAAAGACAAATTTTTGTGATGGATGACTGTATATGATTCCATGGCTAGAGGAAAAGGCACTAATCTACTTCTTCAAATATCTATAGTTCTCATTCACCTCATATGGAGATGGTCCCTGATTTTGAGCCAAATGTTGCAGCAAAAAGTTCCCCCCCTCCATAATTTGATATTCAATGGAAATTTCTTAAATTGATGATGGGGAAAGATTATGGAACATTGGCACATACATATGTAATGGAATTCCAAGATCATGATATATGTTTGCATGTGTTTATGGCAATGTTCCACCAAGTCCCCTAGAGGTGGGAGCGAGGGGACGAGGGAGCGCGGGAGCGGCCTATGCAAAAGCTCCCTACCAATTTTCAGGAAACGTGGGGGGACGTCGAGGTCATAAAAATTATAAAATTTAATATTTAAAATGTAACTATATTTTTGCAAGGAATGTATATACAATCATCATACACTTGCATCATGAAAGATAAATCATAAATGATAAAATTACAAATTGATGAATGATGAATCATATAATTGAAACAAATTTAAAAGTTAAATGTTAAAACATACATCATACAATCATGCATGTAAGTTTGTAAGTTTGTAACTATATAATCATTAATGTAACTACTAACAATGTACAATGAAAATAAAGTTTAAGATATCATATGACATATTATATCAAGATTCAAAATAGAGTTTAAACCGAAGTTTACAACTCAAGTCTGAAACATAAAACTTAAACGCAAATAAGTTATGTCTGAAACATAAAACATAAAACATAACATATGAATATCAAATGATATCATCATACTAATAAATGAGCATAAATGCTCAATTTAATGCCCCACTAGTCTCTGCATCCAACTTCTGCACGAATATATCAAGATCAACCATGTCACCATCTGAATCAGAATCACTTGGATTCTCAAATATGCTAAGTGGCACATCAACTTTTAACATGAAAACATAAACTAAAAGGGGCGGTGAGGGGGCGTGAGGGAAACATCCCCTAGAAGTCCCCAAGACCCCGGAGCGCGAGGGGGCGAGGAATCTACACCCCTAGGTGGGGGGGCGAGACCCCGTGTAACACTGGTTTATGGAGGTGGTGGAGCAAAAAAGAGCTCAAATAGAGCTGAAATTTTTCACATAAAAAGGACCGTGGGCTTGACTAATGGTTCCATTTAAAAAATGATATCTAGACAGAGAATAAGTGTAGCATGCAAACATGCATTGAAAATCCATCTGAGTTTTCATTGTATTACTTATGATGGATTCAAATTTGGGTTTCAAAATGCCAGGTTATGGCATGATTTTGTCGAGAAACCCCTAGTTGGATTCTCATGTTGGTTTAATTTATATTTTAAGTTTGTTTTGCAGTCTTTGGGTGATAGTAACTCATGAACTAGGTTACCAATGTGTAACAATCATATTTCAAGAATAAAGTTGTGATTTTTTTATATTATTATTATTATCTATTAGCTACGAGTATTGACACCTAATGCCTCGAATTTTGACATCTTGATAGCATGGATAATTTCGAAAATGTTTCTAGTAATGTTAACATAATAACTATCATTACGTGTCTTCACTTTTTTCACCATAATAGACCCGTGATATGGACTCATCACACAACTTCATATGCTATGTCCCAACAAGTTCAAACTGGTTGAACCTACCTCATAGTGTGGTTATTAAGGACAAGTTGCTTGATATATAACTCGATAGCATAGACCACGTTGCATTTCTAAAAATAATCCTCAAGTGTCAAAAAAAATTCACAATATGTTCTACTATAAAGCCTTTTGGGATACCTGAAATAATATATGTATCATTGATGACTTTTAAAGTATGACAAGATCCAAAGGGAAAGGAAATCAATGGAAGAGTGATCCACCAATGAGAACCTAGAATTTAGCATTAGATGAGTTAGAGTCTAGGAAATTGAAACCCTATAATTTTAATTAGTGATGAAGGACATCACATAGGTAATTATATTTTCATGTAGAATAATCTGTTAATTCAAATTTAAACTACATAATATGAAAGGCATACCATAAATTTTTCCACGCAAGTCCAAACAACCTATAAAAATGGAAAACCTTCTTTTTCCATGGGAAATAATTTACCTTTCCTTTTTCAAGGCAATCTAAATCACAAAAAATATGAACTATACTGCACACATTCTTGGATAATGTGAAAGTGGAAAAGGAATACCCTACACAAGTGATGCACACATGTACATTTGAACACTAATATATTTTTGTAGTTGAAATGCAATGCTTGTTTTCATTTAAATGTAGGGTTTTTAAAGCAGGGAGAAATAATGGCTGCCAAATTAATAAGCGTTTCTTTGGGAAAATTTAAATCTTGTATTGGGTGATGAAGATAATAGAGGGTATTGAATCTTGATTCTTGACATCTAGAGAGAACCCTACAGCCTAACACAATCCAATGGAATTGACCAAAAAAACCCAAATAGAGTCAACCCTACTATAGGAGGAAGGGCCTGCAGCAAGAACTTACCATTTTGCAAGAGCCGAGGGCGAACACTGAGGCTTAATGCCGAGGGCAAATGCTATTCGCAAGAGCCGAGGGCGACGTGTGGTGAATGCTCGTTCAAAGAACCGAGGGCGAATCCAGGGCGAATGCCGTTTCCGCAAGAGCTCAGGGTATTTACTGCCGAGGGCTTAATGCTGTTCTGCAAGAGCTCAGGGCGAATGCCGGGTGAGAATGTTGCTCCCGCAAGAGCCGAGGGCGACCGCCGAGGGCGAATGGTGTTCGCAAGAATACTTGAGGCGAATGCGCGCGTGATATCAGACGTTAATGTAGCACACATGTACATTTGAACACTAATAGATTTTTGTAGTTGAAATGCAATGCTTGTTTTCATTTAAATGTAGGGTTTTTAAAGTAGGGAGAAATAATGGCTGCCAAATTAATAAGGTTTCTTTGGGAAAAATTTAAATCTTGTATTGGGTGATGAAGATAATAGAGGGTATTGAAACTTGATTCTTGAAATCTACAGAGAACCCTACAACCTAACACAATCCAATGGAATTGACCAAAAAAACCCAAATAGAGTCAACCCTACTATAGGAGGAAGGGCCTGCAGTAAGAACTTACCATTTTGCAAGAGCTGAGGGTGAATGTTGTTCTGCAAGAGCTGAGGGCGAACGCTGAGGGCAAATGCTGAGGGCAAATGCTGTTCTGCAAGAGCTGAGCGCGAATGCTGAGGGAAAATGCTGTTCTGCAAGATCAGAGGGCGAATGTGCGCGTGATATCAAACGTTAATGTAGCTATTGCGACAAATACGAAACAATAAAATCATTTTTATGTAGTGCGCATATAAGTTTTGAATTTTTATGTAGCGCGCATATAAGTTTGGTATTTTTATGTAGCGCGAAAATAACTATCGCTATACCGACGGCGGAAAAGGCGTCGCTATTAGGACGGGTGCCTCCAAACGTCGCAATGGCGACACCTAGACATTGTGTCGCAGTTGCAACGTTTAGAGTCGTCCCAATAGCGACGCTTTGGGCCATGGTGTCGCAATTGCGACGTCTTCCTCTAAACGTCACAATTGCGACACGTTTTTAAGTGTCGGTATTGAGCTTCATAAATGGATTACCACATAAAACTATCTATTTGTTCCATGGTATTTGGCCCATAGGCTTCACCTCCAGTTCATATTTAATTTGACTTTCTAGATTTGGATGAATTTTCCTGAATTTTTGTTGGACAGGTTTATCGTCTGATATCATAGGAATGGTATGTTGAATTATGGGAGTATCATATGTTTTAAGATCTAAATAATCCCATGTAAAGATATCTTTATATTTCTTAAACAATTTAATGAATGATATCCTCTATTCATATCTTAGACCAAGACCTAACTTGATATGTTGAGGTTTTCTGAAGTACCAAGATTAATCAATTCAAAATTTAAAATCGAACTTTGAATTTTTGAATTGGTCAAGTTTTTAAACGTATCTTTTAAGTCATAAATGTCTTCCATTTTGACTACAGATTTTGGAATTGAATTATTGTTTGTTTTATCTTTAATCTATAAGTCATGTTCATTTTCATCCAAAATTTGACCTTCATAAGCTCTATCTGATGTAAGAAAGTCTACTATATCTGCATCATCATTAATTACTTTCCAATTTTTTTTATTGTCTGGAATCGATGGTCTAAAAATTAATTCAATTGAAAATCTATCTGGGCTAAATTATTCAGGTGGTATAAGTCTAGATGCTACATTAGCAAGTAAATCACCGCTTGCATTTTGTAATCTAGGAATTGTAAAGATATTGAATGCTGTAAAATGAGAAATGGGATTCTAAGCTAGAGTTTGATAATGTCTCAAGTGTCTAGAAATACAATGGATCATGTTCCTGACTTGTTTGACTATTATTTCAGAATCTCCATATACTTGAAAATATTTAACATTCAATCCTATAGCTTTATACATACCTTGTATCAATGTTTCATATTCAGCAGTATTATTTGTGCATTGAAACTCGAGTCTACATGCTAGCATCATTTTCTCTCCTTGAGGATTGATTAAAATGCAACCTGCTCCTGCACCATCTTCTAATTTCGAACCATCAAAAAATAAAGTCCAAAATAAAGATTGTTCTGGAATTTGATTGCTAAAATTAACACATCTAGAAGAGTCTGTTTGAGAAAAGTTTTCAATTTGAGAAGTAACAATATTTGCTGAAAAAGGTGAAACCTGAGCGTTAAATGAACCAAGGGATGATTCTGCTGAATAATTCCCTATGATATTATTAGTAAAAGCTATAGGTTCATTTGGTCCCTCTAATTCAGCAACTGTGTGTCTCATAAATTTCTCACGTTCAATTCTAATTTGATTTGGTTTGCCACTGTATGGTAACCACATATGTGACCAGTCAATAGAGAAATATCCATGTAATTTCTCAGACCAATCCCTGCTTAAAATAAGGCCATAAAACTCAGGAATGTCTATGACTAAAATATCAATCACTTGTGATACTCTTGGATTAGATGATAATCTAATAGATACTGATAAAATTTCTCCAATAACTTTGTTAGGTCCCTATATTACTAGTATAGTCCTTTATTGTTGTTAGTGTAACCCCCTTATTTTTATTATTGTACCCTTGTAACCCCCATATTGATATTATTGTGCCCTTAAATTATTATTGTTAGGTCGGCTAGGATTACATTGTGGCCCCATGGACTCCTATATATAGAAAGGAGGTTTTATAATTTGAAACATCCAAGAATTGTTCATTCATGTAATGTGTTGGAGGTTTCCCTCTCGAAGTGGCTTATTTATAAGGTGTTGATATCTCTTTTCTTCTCTTTTTGGAGTTGGTTTCACAACATTTGGTATCAAAGCTTTGAGATTCTAGGGTTTTGCTGCTCCAAACAGGTCATCGTGGCATTTTCTCTATAAAGTTTTTTTCTACGAAGGTTCAGAATCTGAAATTTTTAGAGTGCGAAGCCAAAATCCCGAGGAACATCGTTGAAAAATTTTAGAGCTTGGTTCGCAATATTTTCGGAGATATGATCTGTGCAAGTTAGGTCATTTTTCAGGCTCTTCAATTTAACCTAAACAGGTCATCGTGGTATTTTTGTAATAACTTTTTTTCTACGAAGGTTCAAAGTTGAAACTTTTAGAGTGTGAAGCTACAATCCTGAGGAACGTTGTCACAAAATTTCAGATATTTGGTTCGCAATATTTTTGGAGATATGATCTGTGGAATTTAGGGCTTTTTGAGGCTTCTGAATTTCATCTCAAAGAGGTGATCATGGGAAAATATTCATAGCTCTCTCTCTGAGCATCAGATTGGAATGTTGTAAAAGGTGACCGCAAGTACACGAACTATAGTTTTTGTTCTATCAATTTTAGAGCCAAAGGAGGAAATAGTGACACGTGGCCATTCGTACAAGTTATCTCTACTGAACCAGTCCAAAATTGGGTCATTGTGGGAGATTAGACATAAATTTTCCTTGAAGAGTCCAAATAGACCTATGGCATTTGAAAGAAGCTTCAGAGGGCTACTATAGGGTTGAATTTCAGATATTGAGGATCTGAAATTATAGAGATAATTCAATTTAAATATCAAGCTCCTCAAAAGCAAGTAAAAGGTGTGTACTTTTTTTCCGAATTGCATAAGTCTTGTTTGAAGAATCAAGTTGAATTGATTCCAAGGGAATATTGTAGAATAGATATCAGTATTGGATTCTAAAATGGCCCCTAAAAATAATTCAAAACCCATTAAGCCTTTAGAAAGCTCTACTATGACTCATGAAGACGATGAATGGCAACATGAAATATCAAAATTACAAGAGCAAGTGCAACAAATTTCACTCTCACAAAGAGAAAAAAAAATGACATGGAAGTTTTGAAGAAAGGCATGGAAACTAAGATGGATGGTTTGAAGAAAGGCGTGGAATCTAAGATGGATGGTTTGAAGAATGGCATGGAATTTAAGATAGATGGCATGGAATCTAAGATAGATGGCATGGAAGCTGGCATGGAATCTAAGATGGATGACATGGAAGAGAAAATGGAAAACATGAAGAATGATCTAAAAGTAGACATCGAATATTTTACAAAGTTGATACAAGAAATGTTTCCTAATGGTGAAAAGATAGTAGAGGAAACTCATGATGAGAACTAAATAAATGTTAATCGTGATTTCATAAAATCTAATGTTGGCGGGAAGAACCACCATATTCCAAAAATTGATATGAGGAAGTTTGATGGAAAGGATCCTGTAACATGGATACTACAGATGGAGCAATATTTTGATCTCCATAATGTGCAAAACACACAAAGGTACGCATTGCAACTTTACATTTAGAACAAAATACATTTGTATGGTATCGATGGCTTTTCTCCCGTAAAAAAATTGTCACTTGGTCAATTTTTACGGAGGAAATGATAGCACATTATGAGGATACAAAGAGCAACACCTTCTTTAGCGAATTGATAAATCTCAAACAAAAGGGTTTAGTGGGGGAGCACATTGAGGACTTCCAAAAATTGAATATAAGGGTAACTGATATTCCAGAGGAACATAGGATTGATCTATTCATAGGTACTTTAAAGGATAACATCCAACATGAAGTTCATGTTTTGGAACCTGATTCATTGGAGAAGGCATTCAGGTTGGCAAGAAAAATTGAATGTAAAATTATGGCGACAAGGAAGCCTACCACTCACTTCTATAAAGAGGGAAGTATTGCTACTCCTAGATTTCCACAACCTACAAGGTTGACACCACAACAATTGGAAGAAAAAAGAGCAAAAGGGCTTTGCTACAGTTGTGATAGCAAATACACTAAAGGTCATAAGTGTGCTGAGAAGAAATTATTTTACATAGATTGTGAAGAGGAATAAGAAAATGAACAAGAAGAGGATATACACCAGGAACCAACCCAAGAAGAGGAAGAAATGAGTCCGACCATATCGTGTAATGCATTGGCAGGAATCACCACTACTCAAACTCTCAAGATAGAAGGACATATCAAGAAGAAAAAGGTAATAGTGTTGATTGATTAAGGTAGTACCCATAATTTTATTCATTGTAAGGTAGCCAAGGAATTGAATTGTTTCCTATACCCAGCACTAGAATGTCAAGTGATGGTTGCAAATGGAGGAACTATAAATTGCTCTAGAAAATGCCATAATATCAAGCTAACCATGGGGGAATATGTATTGAATAGTACAATTATTTCCATTCCTATGGGAGGTGTTGATGTTGTATTGGGAGTACAATGGTTACAATATTTGGTGACAATAGCTTTTAATTTTCAAGAACTTTTCTTGAATTTTTTTTCAGAAGGAAAGGAAGTTGAATTACGGGGTATTGCAGGGAAGCTGGGAAAGATAATAAGCTCTAATTTCATGAAAAAGCTTCTAAAGAAAGAACAACGAGGCATAATTGCACAATTATGCTCACTAGAAGTTCCAACATCAAAATCATCTATTTCTGCAGATTTCCAAAAAGTCTTGGACAATCATTCCAAGGTTTTTGAAACTCCAAAAGGACTCCCACCTATTCGTGATCATGATCATGCTATTCATTTGATTCCAGGAAGTGTTCCTCCAAACATCGGGCCTTATAGATATCCTTATGTCCAAAAGAGCGAAATTGAACGTATGATTGCAGAAATGTTAGAGGCGGGTATAATTCAACCTAGTCAAAGTTCTTTCTCCGCTCCTGTAGTATTGGTACACAAGAAGGATGGATCATGGCGAATGTGTCCGGATTATAGGGAGCTCAATAAGCTCACCATTAAAGATAAATTTCCCATTCCTGTGATTGATGAATTAATGGATGAATTACATGGAGCAATTTATTTTACCAAGTTGGATCTTCGTTCAGGATATCATCAAATTAGAATGAAGACTGAAGATATTCCGAAAACATCATTTCGAACTCATGAGGGTCATTATGAATTTTTGGTCATGCCTTTTGGCCTTACCAATGCACCTTCTACATTTCAAGGGTTGATGAATTCCATTTTCAAACCCTTCCTTAGAAAATTTGTGCTAGTATTTTTTGATGATATACTAATCTACGGTAGGTCTTGGAAGGATCATGTTGAACATGTTGACAGGGTGCTCAAACTATTGCAGGAGAAACAATTATATGCAAAAACATCCAAATGTTTCTTTGGAGTACAAGAGGTGGAATATCTGGGTCATATTGTATCTCACGAGGGTGTTAAGATAGACCCTAACAAAATTAAAGCCATTAAGGAATGGAAAGTCCCCACAACCATAAAGAAGTTGCGAGGATTTCTCGGGTTAACAGGGTATTATCGCAAGTTTGTTAAGAATTATGGGAGAATAGCAGCACCTCTAACAACATTATTGAAGAAAGATGCATTTTCATAGACTCCTGAAGCAACTAAGGCCTTTGAACATCTTAAAGAGGCAATGTGCCTAGCACTGGTCTTAGCTACGCCAGACTTCACAAAAACCTTTATTGTGGAATGTGATGCATCAGGAAATGGAATTGGTGCAGTTTTAATGCAGGAAGGAAGACCCATTGCTTTTGAAATTCGTCCAATCAAAGGAAAGTATTTACAGAAACCTATTTATGAGAAGGAAATGTTAGCAATACTGCATGCACTAAACAAATGGCGAACTTACCTAATGGGAAGACACTTCAAGGTAAAAACTGATCATGATAGTCTTAAACACTTTTTGGAACAAAGACTATCTTCCGAAGAGCAACAAAAATGGGTCACAAAGATGTTGGGTTATGACTTTGAAATAATCTACAAAAAAGGAAAGCTTAATGTTGTTGCAGATGCACTCTCAAGAAAGAATGAAGAGGTGGAAGCATTGCTTTGTGCCATTTCTATTATCCAACCAAATTGGATAACCGAAGTAAGAGATGAATGGAAGAAGGACGAAGAAGTGTGGACACTCATTCAAAAGTTGCAACAAGATCCTAGTACATCTGATACATTTAGTTGGAAAAATGATTCCTTATGGTACAAATATCGCTTATATCTTTGTAAGAATTCCCAAATAAAACAAAATATTCTTTTGTAATTGCACACTTCTCCTTTAGGAGGACACTGAAGATTTTTAGAAACTTACCACAGGGTGAAGAAAGATTTTTTTTGGGATGGCCTTAAATCTGATATTCAAAATTTTGTGGCAGAATGTTTGGTTTGACAGCAGAATAAAGTTGAGACAATTAAGACCCCGAGTCTTCTACAACCTCTATCCATTCCAAGTCAATGTTGGGAGGAGATTTCAATGGATTTTATCACAGGTTTACCTAAGTCCGAAGGAAAGAGTGTCATCATGGTGGTAGTTGATAGACTTAGCAAGTATGCACACTTTTGTGCATTATCTCATCCATTTAAAGCAAGTATAGTTGCTACTACATTTATGGACACAATTCAAAAGCTACATGGAAAGCCAAGGGTTATTGTGAGTGACAGAGATCCCATTTTTACTGGAAATTTTTGGACGGAGTTATTTTCTTGTTTCGGTACTCAATTAGCTCATAGCTCATCTTATCATCCTCAATCTGATGGTCAAAATCATGTTTGGAAGGATATCTTCGTTGTTTTGTATCTGATAAACAAACACAATGGGTTAAGTGGTTACCTCTATCTGAATGGTGGTATAACACTTCCTTCCATACTGCAGCAAAAATGACCCCATTTATGGTACTTTGTGGATATCATCCACCATCCATCACATCATCTTTAAGAGAAAATTCGAAGGTTCAAGAAGTTTAAGATCACATCGAGCATCAACAAGAAGTTCTCAAACTCTTAAAGGACAACCTGAATTTGGCAAAAAATTGAATGAAACAACAGGCAAATCAACATCGCAGCGAGAGAAGTTTTGATGTGGGAGACTCGGTATTTTTATGGCTACAACCATACAAACAAATGTCCCTCAGGAAAGCTAAGAAGGATAATAAATTATCACCAAATTACTATGGTCCTTACAAGGTGTTTCAAAATATTGGTACTATGGCATACAAATTGGAGCTTCCTGCTTCTTCACGAGTGCATCCAATTTTCCATGTTTCATGCTTAAAGAAGGTTATAGGTGAAAATATTCTAGTTCAAACAATATTGCCAGAACTTGATGAGGAAGGAAAAATCATTGTGGAACCTGAAGCAGTCACAGAAACAAGAACTCTACAGCTATGGAATCGATCAATTTCAGAGTATCTCATCAAATGGAAGAACTTACCCACTAAATATTCTACATGGGAGGATGCGAATTTTATACAGAAGCACCCAGAGCTACTCAAGAGTTGAGGACAACACTTTTTTGAAGGAGAGGGGCATGCTAGGTCCCTATATTAGTAGTATAGTCCTTTATTGTTGTTAGTGTAACCCCCTTATTGTTATTATTGTACCCTTGTAACCCCCATATTATTATTATTGTGCCCTGAAATTATTATTTTTATGTCGTCTAGGATTACATTGTGGCCCCATGGACTCCTATATATAGAAAGGAGGTTTTGTAATTTGAAACATCCAAGAATTTTTCATTCATGTAATGTATTTGAGGTTGCCCCCTTGAAATGGCTTATTTCTAAGGCGTTGATATCTCCTTTCTTCTCTTTTTGGAGCTGGTTTCACAACAAACTTCAACTTTTGTTCTATCCAATTGAACTATATGTACATATGTTTTTTGAGGAGTGATATTTTCTTAGCATAATGTTTGAAGAAGCTCCTGAATCAATAAGACAATTATGAACATTCTTGTTAAAAATTTCATAAGTCAAAAGAAAAGGAGGAGCTTGAGAAATAGATTTATCACCAATTAAAACAAGATCATTGGAATTCACTTTATTGATAGATGATGGAGGTTTTCCCATATCCTTTGAAGCTTGTGCTATAACTGGTGGTTGTATCGGTTCTACAAGAATTGATTTGAGTTCTCTAAGAAAAATCTTTTGTTGTTGTTTGAGTTTGGTCATTTCATGTAGTGAGATATTTTCCTTGATCTTTTTCATATCCTCTACTATGTTGTATTCGACTGTATCTGATACAATCAAAGCTTTGGAATTTGTAGAAGGATCTGATAAAATCGGATCTGCCTGTACAGTTTTAGATTTTTTGATTCTTTCTTTCGTAAGAATATAATTTTGTTTGGGATTTGACACAATTGAATCTAAATAAGGTTTACTTCTTGTAGATACATGCATAGCTTCATTTTCTTCCTCTGTTGGAAGAATGAAATCCCATAAACCATTTAATTCAACTTCTTCTTCAGATTATAATTCATTTTCAGAAGGTGAGGGATCTTCAATGTCTTGGTCAGATTCAGCGTTTGAAATTTCATTTGGAGGTTGAGATGTTGAAGAAGGATTTTTCTTGAATGGACGAAATAATTTTTTAGTGGCTGAAGTTTCAGCGACTTGTTTCTTTATATCAATCATATCATTTGACATAGTCTTTAATACTTTTTGAAGACCTTTAAGATCAAATGGATCTTTTGAGATTTTATTTTTGGAATATTGACTAAATATCACTTTCTTTGTTTTCTTTTCTTCTGTCTCTGATCATTTCTCTAATGATAAAATCCTCTTTTCTACTGCGAGAGATTCTTTCAAGTTTTCTAAGAGAGTAGATTTATTAGATCTATCTACAAAAATAGCTATATTAGAAGGTAAAGAAGAAATATACCATTCTATTTGTACCTCAACAATAGGTTTAGAAGTAGTTGGGATTTTATTTAATAATCTGTTGAATCTGGAGTTGAAATCTTTAACCTTTTCACCTGAATTTAATTTGAGATTATAAAGGGCATTGATTAAAGATGCAACAGTTCTATCATCTCCAAATTTTGCAAGAAACACTTGTTCAAAAGTTGCCCAATCGGAAATAAATCCCGTTGGAAGGGAAAATCACTAGGATCCTACAGATCCTTGTAAAGTGTATGGAAACAACCTAACTATAATATATTCATGAACAATTCCATTTAAATCCATGTCCAACATAAAATTATTGATTCGTTCTTCAGCGGGAAGACCATCATCTGGATTATATTTAGGTAACCATTTCTCTAGATGATATGGAAGAGCATTTAGATTTGCTATTAATACAGCACCAGGATTTATCCAAGGTTGAGCAGCCATAATTGGATTTGGATTTTGTGAAGATGTAGAAGTAGGTCCAGAAGTAGAGGTAATGGAAGAAAAACTTACAACTGGAACAATACTACTTGTAACAGCACTAATTGTTTGAGTGGAAGAAATGGAAGATAGAGAAGATGTGGATTGATTGGATGAATATGAAGAACAACTGAAGGAAAAATTGATATGACTTCACTTGTTTCTGATTTTGATCTGGATATAGTAGCTTTTTTGTGATGATATTCTAATGGAAACTCCAAAGGGTAAATTCCAAGATTCTCACTTTTAGATCAGGTTAAAATACTAGTGTCTCTAAATAAAGAAGTAACACTTTCTTCAGATGTTTCTCGGTTAACAGGATTTTCAGCAGAAATAGATATTCCTTCTAATTGTTGAATTAAAGACTGAACTTTGGGAGATTAAGGAATGAATTCTGAAGTAGATGGACAACGTGATACTTCAGGGGATGATGGAAAGGTTTCTACTACTTCTGATTTCTGAGTTGGTGATCTATACTGTGATCGGGAAATCATAGAATGCTTTTGAGGAGATCGACTCTTATGAGGGATTTCAATTTTAGATTTATCTACCATTCATAGTCAGGCCCTCCTTCTGGCGCCAAAAATGTTGAGGCCTCAGAAATCTGTGGCAACAACAAAAGGGGATAACCACCCGGTCCGGACCTTAAAGCAACTCCTTTTCCATTTGGGGTAGTGGATTCGATTGGATGTGATGGGACCAATTTCCCAGGTTTTTTTTGGATGATAACTTGTTGGGTTTCTACCAAAACATTTTGAAATGATGATTTACTACAAACTAACACAAATTTAACTCTAAATTCAAGACTTTGAATTAAATTTAATCTAACCTGGGATATAATATCTCAATGTGATCTAGAAAGATATCTATTGAATCTGTCATGAAATCAATTCAGATTTAATAGAATTATTACCATGTAAAATGATTCTCTCGAAAAATTAATTAATCAAAAGAAAATGAAACATATATCGCATTGTCTGATGACCATATATAAAATAACTAATTTCTGTCTTTATACTGTACATTAGTGCAACAGATATTTCAAACATAAACAATTAATTTCTTACATGATTCATGAAAGTTGTGTTCATCACTAATATTCAGAAACATAAATAACATACATGATATTAGTACCAGTTGCGTATTACTCTGTCTATTAGATCAGTGATAATAGGTCATATCCAATCCTTCAATCAAAGAGTTGTTCAAAGAATACAAAATTTCACCAGGCATTGATAAAAAAAATGATGCTTATAACTGAATATAACCGTGTTCCATTATTTCATCTAGGCATTCACAAACTTACTTACAATTAAGCATTCTTTGCAAATGTTCTTAATAAAATTCTGGACCCTTCTCTAAATGCATGAGAAGGGTTTAAATACTAAAACTAACTACAAACTAAATTAAATATTTTACAAAAATGTAGAGGAGGTTTCAAACAACCTTCCTTTAACTTGAACAATAATCTAGGAATTAAAAACTAAAAATCCTAATTTTAAGGTTTTTGCATCTTTTGCGGAGTATGGTCACGTAATTTGTAGATATCTAGCATTTTCTTGAGCTAAGGTGGTTGATATATTTGTGACCATATTTGATTCTTGAAGATGGAATTTGAAATTGTTGACTGAGAATTTTTAGCTGATTCTGTGAGAAGTAGAAGAGTCTGTTGCTGATGGCAAGGTTTGATCAGAAAAATCCAAGAATTTTCTTCATCAAACTTATTAAATTTTCTGATTACTTCTTCCTCTTGTTCTGTGGCCAAGAAACGCACCAAATCTCAATATGACCGAAAAGTCCAGCCTCGTCCTTTTCACGAAGGCGACCTTGTTCTAGTATATGACCAGGCCCATGATGTCCTTGGTCACGGGAAGTTCGACTCATTATGGCTAGGCCCTTACGTCATCAGTAAGGATCTTGGTAAGGGGGCATACCTTTTAGAGGACTTTGAAGGCAATCCTCTTCCTAATCCTCGTAATGCACTCTATCTTAAGAAATATTACCCTTAGCATTTCCCTTCTGAGATGCGTGTTTTATTTTCTGTTAGATAGCCATCATCTTTTTTGTACTTTCATCCTTCGCCAGGACCTATTTTGTCCAAGAAGGGCCACTTCACCTCCACTTTAAATCGAATTTCCTCACTTACGACACTTGTACTTGGGGCACCACTTCGCCTCCATACTTGTCCATGTTCGTGTCGATTTTCGTCATGAGTTCCCACCTTGTACTCATGTTTTCATGGTCCCCCATTGGGCCTTTACTGTGTGGCAGCACCATCGAGTCGCCCTTGTTTAGAGCATCCAAGATGAGTCATCATCCCATTCATGGAGTCTATCCCGAGTCCCTTGGTACCCTGCTATAGCCCTCCATCCTTCATTTCTTGGTCTCTCTCTTGTGTCGCACTTTATGACCTTCAGTCCCATTGTCCCCTATCCCTTATGATATTGTGTCAGTCGCTGCCAGGTCATTCATGCCCTTTATATTCTCTAACAAGGGAAGTCGTCCATTCGCTACTCAGTCCTTTCCATTTCCCTATCATCATTAGTGTCAGTCTGTTCGTCGCTCCACTATTTTCTCTCGTGCCTTAGTTGAGGATGTCTCATTGCCTCACCTATGGCGGACCTCCTTCTGTCGACATCAGCTCATTCCTTCCAGAATCCAGGTCTAGAGGGCGGTGTACCTTGGTTCCAGCTTCCACTCTTGTTCGGTGCCTCGGATCAGGCAAAGGGATCTCTCATTTCCCTTTGACTTGATTGTTTCTCCACTCCAGCTCCTTTCCGCATGATCGAGATCCGTATACTTGATGGTTCAGTGATACAGCAGCGGCTCTTGATGATTCCCGGGTGTGTGTGAGATGTCTCAACCCTCATGAGGGGGTGGCCTTGCAGGTAGCCCCCCACATGCCCGGATGACCTCCTCCTTGTAGCCTTCGATGCAGCTCCAGATATTTGATGATGTTGGCCTTAGCCACTTGCAGCGCCTCTTTGATTTGCATGTATCAGTCAGATTTTGTGAGCCCTTCCCCATGTACAGGGGGCATTTGGGTTGTATTTGTATCTCATGTACTCAGATATTATTGTACAAGTCTTGGCTGTTATCCCAGGCACAACATGTATATGGGATTCCTCATTGTATTTTTATCTGGCTCATGATTATGCCAGTTGTACTTTATGGTTCGGTCCCTTGTTTACTGGACACACTATTCTTTTGTACTTTGTCTCAGCGGGCATAGGTATGCCTCCCCCGCCGCCTTCAGCACAGGTACCCTCTCATAAAAAGAGACTTGTTGCACCTGCAAGTCTCGTCTCCTCAGGGTCTAGTTCTTCAACACACTATCTACCTTGCATTTCTCTCTCTGACTTCCCTTTTGTTGTCTGGTGATTGAGTTCTTACAACGTACTTCGGTCATACGATTTGCTCCTGACACTCGCACGCTGGGGGGCAATCTGTTACACCATTTTTTGGTCATCTAACCTATCATCATTAGATGGACCCAAGTACACCATGTAAGACCAATTTTACCTAAGTAAAGTTGCCTTTACTATGTTAAATAACTTAATAAACCATATTTATTAGGTTGTTTATGGTCCAAACAGGAAACCCCAAAAGGAAATATTAAACAAACCTATATTTGTTTGATTTTCCTCATGGAATAATTAATTAAACCATAATTTAATTATTATTCCCAATCATGTTTAACCCAAAAACAAAGAAATTAATTAGATAAACCTTTATCTATCTTATTATTTTCTAGGAATAATTATTTGAATCTTATTTAGATAATATTCCTTGTTAAATATGACCAAATCACCCACAAATAATTAAATAAATCATTATTTATTCAATTATCTTTCAACCACTTCCTTAAATAACTAAATAAATCCTTATTTATTTGATTATCTTCTAACCACTTCCTTAAATAGATAAATAAATCATTTATTTATTTATTTTTAACTAATTAAGGGATTTGACCCAAGTCAAATACCTTTTCCCTCCAACAAATATAATAAAATATTCCATAAAAAGTGGATCTAGATCTGGTTAACCCATGCACCAAGATCTAGAATGACCCAATATTTTGTTATAAATAGGAGGATCTTCCCTACCATTCTTCACCTTTTGTTGCCTATTAGATCACTCTGGATCTATACACTTGGTCACTCTTTTCTACCATTTGCTGTGTGAGCTCCCTTTGAGTTCCATTCTTTGTGTGGGTTTTTCTACACCAACAAGAGAGAGAAATCTTAGATCTGAAGTGCTGAGGACTTCCAAGAACCCATCCCACTGAGGAGAATTGGATACACCTTCTTGTTTTCCTCCCAGGTGCCCACTTAATATAAAAAATTCTTTCAAAAATTGTTCTTGTCTTGTCTATTGGTATATGGAGCAAACCCTTGTTTTTTCTTCTTAATGTCTTTCCATGCATAGATCTGGTTTTTGCAGCTCTTTTATGTTCAACTAACCGCAGATTTGAAGATATTGGCAGCCACTTTTGTTGTTAGGGATATTAGTTATGCGTAGCTAAAGTGGTCCTTTTTCGTACACTTTGACAAAGGATTCATACTAACAAATGGTGACTCCACACGGGTTTTAAAATACGACTGCTGTCGTTTTTCATATTCCTGCATATCCAGCTACTTCAGACCCTAGGGTTTCTTTTCAGCTGTTTTTTTTCCCTATTTTTATGTTGTTTTTCTCACATAAAACCCTAAAACATTAAAATTTTTAACTTTCGTGTGTTTCTGGCCCTATTGCACAGGTAAGCGACACCAGTCGCAACTGAGACGGCAAATTTTTTGAAAATCTGCCGCTGAGACAACCGGAACGGGGGGTCGCACTTTTTGGCCCATAACCTACGACCTGGACCTCCAGGTCGCACTTTTCAGCCTCTTTTCTACGACCTGCACTGAAAACAGGTCAGAACCTGCAACCTGCCAATTTTTCAGTGGTTTTTCTGCAATTTTTCTGGGTTTTGCTGAAGCTTGTGTCAGGGTTTTCCAGCCTCTGTCTCAGCTCTCTTTGACCAAGTTCTGATCTGTTTCTACTCATCTAAGTGGGAACCTAGCTCCCTAGGGCTTTAGTACCCTCCACTTTTTGTGGAAGAGTTTTAGCTGTTTCAGCCATCTATTTTTCATAGTTTCAACCTTCCTTTTTTCAGATCTAGAACCTCCTCCTCAGATCCCTTTAAATCAGCCTTCCTTCCTTGCAAATCACCTCTTGTCATTTTGTTTGGACCTATCTTTAGGACCTCCTCCCTGTCCTTTCCGATTTTTGCTAATTTCTTCCCTTTTTTCCAGCCACCTTGCCTCTGTCTCTTGGCTGTGATCTACACCTCTTTTCAGTAGCTTTATCCTTTAGATCCCTGTCCCTTTTGACCCTAGATCTATTGGCCTCTTCTTAAGTGTGTTTTGACTAGATTTCTGCCCTTTTTTACATTAGTTTTGAGCGACCCGCCTTCTTGGGTTGAATCGATGCAATAGTAGCTGTTATTTTTCTGTTATTTCAGCATTATATACTGTTCTCTGCAGATTTATTTTCAGTTACGCAGCACACATTTTCTTGCTCTCAAAACGGAAAGGGTTTAAAAATTAAAATTAACGCACACCACACACTGACCCTAAGTGAAGAAGCGCCTGGTTAACACCGCCTGGCAAAGACTCTAAAATCAATTGTCACTGCACCTTTTCTGCCCATGACCTCACTTGATTCTGTCCCTTTCTGCCCTTGTCGTTTTCCTTCTTCCCGTCATCATTGCGCCCTAAAGGCACCTTTCCCGGAGACTTCTTGGCCTTCACCCTCAGTTTTCGGTCGATCAACCTGCTCCATCCCACCGTCGTCGAGCCAGTCCTTCTCTGATTCTTTAGGTTCTCCTTTTCCTTCTGGTTCTCCCCCCTGTCACCTCCACTATGTCTGGTCCAGGGCCTAACACTAGCGGGAATCCCGGCCCTAATGCCGGGACTACTACTAGCGGAACCACCACAGGAACTACCTCGGCTGCACCCTTGCTCCCCTTCTTGGCAGGCCTCAGCCTCCCCGATTTGGACTGGTTGATAAACGACCCTATACACCATGACGCTAGTTGGCCTGCTATGCCGACAAAGCTCCCTTCCGACATCCCAAAGTTTGAAGGCCGTGCTGGAGAAGATCCTTCAAATCATGTTCGATCTTTCCACATGTGGTGTTCATCTACCTCCATTACCGATGACTCTGTTCGTCTTAGATTGTTCCAACGCACGCTTACAGGCGAAGCTTCTAAGTGGTATGTTGATCAACCCACTTCCTCCCATAACACCTTTGCAACTCTTGCCCGGGCTTTTTTATCTTACTTCCAGTTTCCCCTTCGTTATGACACTGGTATCAAAATTTTGACTTCTTTCCGTCAATCATCTTCGACCCGACTATCCAATCATGTCTAGGAATGGCGGAGAAGAAAGATCCTATGTCAATCTCCTACCTTCGAAGACCGTGTCTACATGGATTGGTTCCTTAGATCTCTCTTGTCCCCTATCGGGAAAGATGTCGCATCACATTTTCCTCAAACCGAAGAAGATGCCCTCCAAATGGCGTTAAAATATGACCTGATCTACGCTCAGACAGGTTATGATCATACTGTCCTACCTGATCTCCCCAGACCCGGTGATGCCCATACACCAGGGGCACCTCATGCCGCCGACAGTATCGTTGGACCTATCTCTCATCCATCTGCTCAACCTCTCATGAGCTATGGTTTTCCTGGGGGAGGGGGCACCACTTCCTGCACTTCTCCCCCTCCCGGTAGCACGCATCCAGGATACGGCATGCCTCATCCTTTTGCCCAACCTCCTGCTTACCTCAATTTTTCCCAACCTAACCATTACCCTTATCCACAGCCTGGTGCGCCAGCTCCTCCAGCATATGCGCTTTCGCCTCCCTTTCCTTCTCAACCCCTACAACATCAGTCACCGCCCCCTCAAGAGCAGGTGGATGCACAACAGGGATTCATGGCTACCCAACCACCTGACGGACAGGTGGCCCCTCAACCTTCCCCTTTTGGTTCCTCCAATTACCAGATCCTCATGATGAACTCTGATTCACCTCTAACCGTCGACCTTAACCTTCAAACTCGGTCTCGCCAGTACCCCAAGCCTCCTGCTCAGTCTGCCCCCGAGCCTCCTTCTTTAGGTTCTACAGAGCCTCTTTCGACATCCAGTGGCCCCTTACATATCCCTCAACCCAAATTTGAGGTTCATACCAAGATTCCTAAGGGAACATTACGTCGAAACGCTGCTTCCGGTCGAGTTGCTCATTCATATAGCATAGTAGATGATTTGGCGCAATCTCCTGCTGCCATTTCCACACTGGAACTCCTCCAGTCGTGCCCTTCCCAAAAGAAGGCTCTACTATCTGCCGTGGGCACTGTAGATCCTGCTGATGACCAAATGATTGTTTTCGACGCCACTCAATCAGACCATCCTCCTCTCCCTCCTTCCGTCGCCTTCCAAATCCCAGTCAAAATCCGGAACGCCAACGTGTCCCGGTGTATCATTGATGAGGGGGCATCCACATGCGTGATGTCCGCTTCGGTTTGGAAGCAACTCGGATCTCCTAAACTGGCCCCTTCCACGATCACCCTTCGAGCGTGGGACGGTCATGCCTCCCAGCCCATTGGCCTGTTTCGTAATTGTCCTATCACCCTCGCCGGTAAGACTGTTTGCGTTGACGTCGAAGTCATCGACGCCCCGCTAGATTACAACATTCTATTGGGGCGAAGCTACACCTATGCTGTGTCTGCTGTCCCATCCGCGGTCTTTCGCAAGATGTATTTCCCTCATAATGGAAAGATAGTCACCATTGACCAGTTGACATATCATGAGCCAACATCTCAGACCTCACCTGAGACACCCATCTCTTCTGTAGCCAACAAGCAAACCGTCGATTCCTTGACCAGTGTCTCTCCTGGCGTCTACAAAGACTCCTCTTTGCTCGGGACCCTCCCTGGTCTTCCTCCTCCTCCTATCTCTGACCCCAGCTCATCGAATGTTTGCATGATGCAATCGTCTCGAGCTGCTCTCAAGCAACCTGCTTCGGCTAGTCAGCAACCTTGCCCTCCGCAACCTGCTCCTAGCCCTTCACCTGCAGTTGGTAGTCATGAGCCTCTTTATCCCCCTGGCATGGTTCCTCCAAGCCTTAGCCATTTAGGAGCCGTCCCACCTGGCCATTACCCCTCTGGTCAGATACCGTTCCTAGCTCCCCCACCAGGAGTGTACACGGTACTAGTCATGGCCACCCTCTCTCTTCCTAACTTGACCCTTGGGATTCCCATTTGGTACCTTGATCCTCCAGCCCCCACCTTGCCTGGTCAACCCAAACCTTATATTGCTTTGACCCCGGTTCAACCGGTCCCCATGACTTCTCCCGCTGCATCAGTGCCTCAGTCACCTCAACAGGAACCACCTCCTGTTGCGACCGCTTCGGGTAAGAAGGGAAAAGCTCGCAAGGGGGCATCAAAGGACAAGGCTGCCCCGACAAACCCTGTTCCTCCTCAGCCTCCAAAGCATACCATCCAGTGTGCTTTGTGTGATGTTGTCGGTCACGCCTCCCATACCTGTCCTGAATTGCTTCATCTCAAGCCCATGGTTAATGTCATGTTCCCTAAGTCCGCGGTCCCAGAAGCCTCTGTTCCTTCCGCGACCGTGACCAAGAACCCGAAGACTATTCACACCAACCACCCCTGTGCTTTGTGTGATCTCCATGGCCATTACACCCATCTTTGTCCCCACCTCGAGGACTTCCGCACCTCTATCGCCGCGATCCACCAATTCGAGGCCAAGCATAATGAGTCCACCTCTCCCCTATTTGCACATTATGTTTCAGCAGAACTACCAGATATGACTGCTCCCATTGACATTCCCCCTCCTGATGTCGAGATGACGGAGCCTTTGTCCAGCATTTTTTACCTATCATCATCCATGAGACCCTCGGGGAACATTCCATCCGAATCCTCCCCTGTTGTTTTGCTTGACCTTCCTTCAGCGACCATCTTGGGCTCAACATCGTTAGATCCTTTATCTACTTACTCTTCGGTCACCCCTTGTGACGATGCACATGTGAACCTCTCTTCTCATGATGATGATTCAGGTCACTTCACCACGTCAGGTGGTCTTTCTTCCACCAGTCACCCCATCTTCTATCGCGATGACGACATTATGGAAAAAATCCCCACCCCTGACATTATCTATTCCCCCTTACATCGAACCCAGGCGTTCACACCACATCCACCTTGTGGACATTACATTGAAACCCAATGTTTGGGTAAGGGGGCACCCACATTTGAGAGACCAAGAGAAGCAATTCTCCACCAGTCTTCTAGTGTATCTGGTCGTGTTGACTTTAGTCCCCGTATTATTCCAAATTTAGAAGAACCTCTAGATTCCCATATCACTTCAGATCACTCTAGGGATGATACCCATTATCGTTCCCTCATCTTACATCAGCAACCCAGTCTCTTAGACATTATTGTTGACCAACCTATAGCTTTTCTACGAGAGCATCAGTTCATTATCTCCAAATCCTCTTTTTGGGATAGTGACACCAGGTATGCCAACTCGGAAACTTAAAGTCCATTTGACCCCTATATGCAGTACCAAAAGAGCTTGGTAATCCTCCATTTCCTTTCTCAAACTGCATAACCATAACAAGAACAAATGGCACACCACATCATTAAAATGTGTTTAGATTCCCCTTTTTCTAAATACATTTTGGCATGACCACACCATGCTTGGGGGCACCCATGCCCCTCAACCATAACCCTCCTCACCTCGTTTTTGGAGAGGAGGCTGTCTTACCAATCGAGTGTGAAATCCCTTCCCTTCATCTGGCTGTTGAACTTCTCCCTGACACCCAACCTCTAGAACAACGACTTATCATGCCTGAGCGTGCCTCTGAAGACCGCCGTGTTGCATTGCAAACCATGGAAGCGGCCAAGAAACGCACCAAAGCTCAATATGACCGAAAATTCCAGCCTCAAAGGCGACCTTGTTCTAGTATGTGACCAAGCCCATGATGTCCTTGGTCACAGGAAGTTTGACTCATTATAGCTAGTCCCTTACGTCATCAGTAAGGGTCTTGGTAAGGGAGCATACCTTTTAGAGGACTTTGAAGGCAATCCTCTTCCTAATCCTCACAATGCACGCTATCTTAAGAAATATTACCCTTAGCATTTCCCTTTTGAGATGCGTGTTTTATGTTCTTTTAGATAGCCAGCATCTTTTTTGTACTTTCATCCTTCGCCAGGAGCTATTTTGTCCAAGAAGGATCACTTCACCTCTCCTTCAAATCGAACTTCCTCACTTACAACACTTGTACTTGGGGCACCCTTTTGCCTCCTTACTTGTCTTTGTTCGTGTCGATTTTCGTCATGAGTTACCATCTTGTACTCATGTTTTCATGGTCCCCCATTGGGCCTTTACTGTGTGGCAGCACCATCGAGTCGCCCTTGTTTAGAGCATCCAAGTTGAGTCATCATCGCATTCATGGAGTCTATCCCGAGTCCCTTGGTACCCCGCTATAGCCCTCCATCCTTCATTGCTTGGTCTCTCTCTTGTGTCGCACTTTATGACCTTCAGTCCCATTGTCCCCTATCCCTTATGATATTGTGTCAGTCGCTGCCAGGTCATTCATGCCCTTTATATGCTCTAACAAGGGAAGTCGTCCATTCGCTACTCAGTCCTTTCCATTTCCCTATTATGATTAGTGTCAGTCTGTCCATCGCTCCACTATTTTCTCTCGTGCCTTAGTTGAGGATGTCTCATTGCCTCACCTATGGCGTACCTCCTTCTGTCGACATCAGCTCATTCCTTCCAGAAGCCATGTCTAGAGGGCGGTGTACCTTGGTTCCAGCTTCCACTCTTGTTCGGTGCCTCGGATCAGGCAAAGGGATCTCTCGTTTCCCTTTGACTTGGTTATTTCTCCACTCCAGCTCCTTTCAGCATGACCGAGATCCATATACTTGATGGTTCAGTGATACAGCAGCAGCTCTTGATGATTCCCGGGTGTGTGTGAGATGTCTCAACCCTCATGAGGGGGTGACCTTGCAGGTAGCCCCCCACATGCCCCGATGACCTCCTCCTTGCAGCCTTCGATGCAGCTCCAGATATTTGATGATGTTGGCCTTAGCCACTTGCAGCGCCTCTTTGATTTGCATGTATCAGTCAGATTTTGTGAGCCCTTTCCCATTTACAGGGGGAATTTGGGTTGTCTTTGTATCTCATGTACTCGGATATTATTGTATCAGTCCTGGCTGTTATCCCATGCCCAGCATGTATGTGGGATTCCTCATTGTATTTTTATCTGGCTCATGATTATGTCGGTTGTACTTTATGGTTCGGTCCCTTGTTTACTGGACACACTATTCTTTTGTACTTTGTCTCGGCGGGCATAGGTATGCCTCCCCCGCCGCCTTCAGCACAAGTACCCTCTCATAAAAAGAGACTTGTTGCACCTGCGAGTCTCGTCTCCTCAGGGTCTAGTCCTTCAGCACACTATCTACCTTGCATTTCTCTCTCTGACTTCCCTTTTTTTGTCTAGTGATTGAGTTCTTACAACGTACTTCGGTCATACGATTTTCTCCTGACACTCGCACACTGGGGGGCAATCTGTTACACCATTTTTTGGTCATCTAACCTATTATCATTAGATGGACCCAAGTACACCATGTAAGACCAATTTTACCCTAAGTAAAATTGTTTTCACTATGTAAAATAACTTAATAAACCACATTTATTAGGTTGTTTATGGTCTAAACAGGAAACCCCAAAAGGAAATATTAAACAAACCTATTTTGTTTAATTTTTCTCATGGAATAATTAATTAAACCATAATTTAATTATTATTCCCAGTCATGTTTAACCCAAAAACAAAGAAATTAATTAGATAAACCTTTATTTATCTTATTATTTTCTAGGAATAATTATTTGAATCTTATTTAGATAATATTCCTTGTTAAATATGACCAAATCACCCACAAATAATTAAATAAATCATTATTTATTTAATTATCTTTCAACCACTTCCTTAAATAATTAAATAAATCCTTATTTATTTGATTGTCTTCTAACCGCTTCCTTAAAAAGATAAAAAAATCATTTATTTATTTATTTTTAACTAATTAAGGGATTTGACCCAAGTCAAATACCTTTTCCCTCCAACAAATATAATAAAATATTCCATAAAAAGTGGATCTAGATCTGGTTAACCCATGCACCAAGATCTAGAATGACCCAATATTTTGTTATAAATAGGAGGGTTTTTCCTACCATTCTTCACCTTTTTTTGCCTATTAGATCACTCTCGATCTATACACTTGGTCACTCTTTTCTACCATTTGCTGTGTGAGCTCCCTTTGAGTTCCATTCTTTGTGTGGGTTTTTCTACACCAACAAGAGAGAGAAATCTTAGATCTGAAGTGCTGAGGACTTCCAAGAACCCATCCCACTGAGGAGAATTGGATACGCCTTCTTGTTTTCCTCCCAGGTGCCCAATTAATATAAAATTCTTTCAAAAAATCGTTCTTGTCTTGTCTATTGGTATATGGAGCAAACCCTTGTTTTTTCTGCTTAATGTCTTTCCATGCATAGATCTGGTTTTTGCAGCTCTTTTATGTTCAACTTGTTGGTATCCCGTGTTTTGACAGTTTGGCAAATCAAAAGACAAGGCAACATCAGAACCAATATTTAGAGTTCCAGGATCTAGTCCTCCCGTTCTCAGAGAGGGATCTCTCAAATATTTGTTTGCAAAGGTTTATCTTGTTTGCTTTGGTTATGGATTTTAGACTAGTTATTACGGCAGATGTTTGTTTGGTCCGATAAATGGCAGGACATAAAACAAAAAGTTACAAGAGCAGATGCCAAGTCAATGTTTAATTATAAGGAAGGGCCAAAAAGAAAAATGTTGAAGGTGTAGTATTTCAAGCACCCAGACAAAGCTGCTTATTTGTATGATCGACATCTTGCGGCCTTTGGAAGGCTTCCATGGAACGATGAGGTTCTTGTTTATTTTGCACAAATGTTTTATGCAGAATTTTTTTTGGGTATGAAACCCGACTACAATGACCTTCCTTCAGAATTTTTTGGCCCGGGGAGAGGTTGATTATATCAACGTAAGGGCGCTAAGCGAGATGTGGAGTTGCCTCGCCCTGAGCCGCCATTGGTGAGTCGACCGTTTCGAGTCGAAACCCTGCGATCAGAGATGGATGCGACTTCTCAAATAAGTCGTGAAGCAAGAGATGTTATGATCGACAATGTTCATAGTGGATTGAGTGGAGTCGATATTTGTTTAAATCGACAAAGAGCACGTGAAAATGCACGTGCCAATTTTTTTTATCGTACAGATGAGGAGATTTACAACATGAATGTTGAATATCTCCGAACATATGCAATAAATTGTCGCAATGGTCTGCAAGACCTAATTTTTCGTGAGGAAGAGGGCACTGGAACGGTATGTGTTAGTGACCTTAGGGTTTGAAATTATATTTACATATACATGTGTACAATTTGTAATAAATACATGTGTATGTACATGTATACATTCATTTGTATGTGTACATTAATCTAACAAAAATGTATGATTATATGTTAAAACACCATTTGCAGTTCTCAGGCATGATGCATGATGAAAATGTTAATATTACATTCGGGACCTCTGGCTCAAACGATGCAGATGGGTCTGACCATCATGATATGTTGGCACATGTATGTTAGTGTTTTTTAAGTGACTCTAAAATAAATAATTGTTGCCACACATGTGCATGTATGTATATATATAATTTGATAAAATGTTTTAACAGGTACCGATTCCGTCTGATGTTTTTGGGATGGCAGTACCTTCTTCTTCCTTAGGAGATATACCTTCTACTTCATTGGGAGATATGCCACAAGTATGGACAATTTTTCACAAGTTCAAAATTTATGTTACCTCAAAAAGTTCCATTAAAAATTGAGATATATAGAGAGAGATCTATATTTTGAGTTATTTAAAATTTTTTGAATTTAGGTTCCTATAGAAGATTTTTTTAATCCGGGGACTCTAGCGACGGAGATAGGAACATCCACAACATTTGAACAAGTTGTCTTTAGTTCTTTTTTTTAATATTATTGAAAATAAGTTTATATATGTACACGTGCATTTTCATTTGAAAGTTTTTAATTTATATAAATTATATATATATATATATTTAACTGTACATGTATATTGTACAGTTTACCACTGCAGATGTTCCTATGGGAGAACCTGTTCATCAAATGGAGAGGGAACCTTACGAGGTATTGCATGATTTTTTTTGTTATATTTTGTTTTTTACATGAAGTTCTAGATATATATATTCTCATTCATTTTTAAAACTTCAAATTTTAATGTTCAAGTACATGTGCATTGTGTATGTAGGTTTCCTATTCACAGGATAGGGCGCTACCCGAGACCCAGACGCTAGATCCTCCATTTGATGGACAAGATTTACGGTAGATTTGATTTCAAAATTTAGATGGTTTTAAAATTTGTTAAACTTGATACAGTTTGATACTCAAGTGAGATTTACAATTTTTGGACATATTTTATTACAATGTTATTATATAATTTGTTTTATTTAATTTTTGGATGGTTTTAGTACTTTTGGCATGTGAATGTGAAGTAATGTTGTCATATGAATTAAATTTGACATGTGATATTTAATGTTAAATGTTTTTGTTGGATAGTTGAATTATAATTGGCATGGCATCTGAAGTTTTTAAAACTACATGAATGATAGAATGTGAACCTACATTTGCACATGTGGTAAATTGAAATGTTACTTGTAGCAAGACAATCCCCATTGATTTCATTACAGTATATGTTGATTTCTGATTTGATATAATTGCATGTATGATGGTACATTACTTGTAAAGTCATTGGATTAATAGTGTTCATTGATTTCAGTGTAAGCGTAAAAAATTATTTGTTAAATGTTCTTGTTGGATAGTTGAATTATAATTGGCATGGCATGTGATGTTTTTAAAACTCGAGTTTTGGATGGTTTCAATCTAAATTTTGCATGTGATATTTAATGAACTTTAAATGCTTAATGTTTTAATGTTGCACAATATATAATCAAAAGGGTTTTAAAACTTAAAGTTTTGGATGGTTTCAACCTACATTTGCACATGTGGTAAATTGAAATGTTACTTGTAACAAGACAATCCCCATTGATTTCATTGTATATGTTGATTTCTGATTTGATATAATTGCATGTATGATGGTACATTACTTGTAAAGTAATTGGATTAATAGTGTTCATTGATTTCAGTGTAAGCGCAAAAAATTATTGACAATGTAGAACGATTTTTGTGTTATAATAATTAAACCTAATAATATTGGAGAGCAAGAGAGACAAGGTATGGTGTTTACTACAAGAGTTCGAGATAAATATTTAAATGGTTTATGATTTATGATTTTTACTTTCTTTTTAATATAATCGATATGGAAAGATGACAAAACTAATAAGGGTGACAATAAGAATAGAAGTTTAGAAAATAGTTTAAGATTGATCACAAGAATTAAGAGAATGTCTTGGTCCATCATTGGTATGGCTTGTGCTGCAACCATGAAGTCTCGTCCCAACACCATAGAATGATCATCCATGTCAATGACTCTTAAGTATATCTTTCCAAACCATGACCCTACTCTCACATGTGTGCCTTTCATGACACCAGTCACTGCTTTCATCCTCGAATTGACTGCCTTGAAAGCACTCAACTCTTTCTCCATGCTAGCCTTCCTCTTTCTAAGAGATGAAGCTGCCTTTCGACTTAGGAAGCTATGGGTAGCCCCCGTGTCTATCAAAGCAGAGAAATTTTTCCCATGTACGGTTGTAGACACAAATCTCAAGTCCAAGGAACTTTCATCATCATTCCTCCTCCTTGTCTTGCGCCTTACTTCCACAATCTTCTTCAACATTTCCTCTTCCAATATGTCTTTCGAACTAGCCCTTGGCTTAACAGTCCTTTTCACATATCTCTTCTCATGAAGCTCCATAGAACAATCCGATCCTGGGTCTGCTTGAATTGGTTCAAGCTCTTTCCTTTTCGAATTCTGTCTAATTGCTCCAATATGACATATATTGACTCCTTCCAAATGAAGTGCAACAATCCTCATAGTGTGGTCTTCTTCTTTTCCAAGTGTGCCAACACATGCATTTTCTTTCTTCAAACCAATAGGTTTCGGATCAAAAAAGTCCCTCTTGATCTTATCTTCCATGTTATTGACTTTAGCCTGCAACGTGGTGCTTCTTTCCTTCAAGTGAGCCCTTTCCATAAAGAGTTCTTGAAGTCTTTGTTCACCTTGTCGTATCTCCATGTCAAGCTTTTCAATTTCAGCAGTTTGTCCAGATAGTCCATCCTTGGAATTTCTTGGCTGAAAAACCAAGTAGGTTGAACCAACTTTGGTCTAGTGCATTGGAATTCATTACAGAATTGGTCATTGGAGCTACTTCAAGCTAGGAGTGAGCATCATCACCAACCTACATTGAATATTCTACACTCCCTAGGGTGAATGATACTTTAAATTGATTGACAGTCTAAGACTTTCGAATTTTTCCGAATGCCAAATGATCTTACAAAGTTAGTATTTATAATATCCTAGTAGGTCATTCGGTGACAACTTTTACCGGAAACTTGAAACAGCTTTGGCATGTGATATTTAATTTGTTAAATGTTTTTGTTGGATAGTTGAATTATAATTGGCATGGCATGTGAAATTTTTAAAACTCGAGTTTTGGATGGTTTCAATCTACATTTTGCATGTGAGATTTAATGAACTTTAAATGTTTAATGTTAAATAATGTTGCACAATATATAATCAAAAGGGTTTTAAAACTTAAAGTTTTGGATGGTTTCAACCTACATTTGCACATGTGGTAAATTGAAATGTTACTTGTAACAAGACAATCCCCATTGATTTCATTGTATATGTTGATTTCTGATTTGATATAGTTGCATGTATGATGGTACATTACTTGTAAAGTCATTGGATTAATAGTGTTCATTGATTTCAGTGTAAGTGCAAAAAATTATTGACAATGTAGAACGATTTTTGTGTTATAATAATTAAACCTAATAATATTGGAGAGCAAGAGAGATAAGGTATGGTGTTTACTACAAGAGTTCGAGTAGGTCATTCGGTGACAACTTTTACTGGAAACTTGAAACAAAGAGAATCTATCTTTGGCTAGGACATCATGTAAGATGCCTGACATAAACAGTAAAATTGTACTTGAAAGCTGAGATTCGGGCAAGTGGGGACAACCACTTGTTATCTCTTCCCTTGGAGGCTAGGCCATATGGGGACCGAATCTGACCTTACAAAATAAAGTGAAATAATTTGTACCATATGGTCGGTTACTGATATACAAGAACAATTAATATACAAGAACAATTAATTTCTTTCCAGAATATATATATATATATATATATATATATCCAATACATATAACATTTTTCATCAATGCACATGTATAGAAAAACTACTTTCAGTTGATACTAGAGCACGTGCTTGTACCCAAACAATTTGTAACATCTGCAAACCACAAATAACATAAGCAACTCAATTTTTAGTTGAGTACTGAAAGTTCTAAAACATATTTAATCCAAAGATAATAAATTGTTAGACACTTCACTCAAAAAAATTCTAATGGAATTCCATCCTCAATAATCCATTCATGATCGGATTTTGACATTTTCCATTTCTTAATTTTTGATTTTTTCTTTGATTGAACTTCTATCAACTTTATGCGTGCTGCACACACCAAGTGACTATATTGACAACTTATGGAATCGGGTTCATAGTCTTCAAAGTAAACAAAGTCTCCACTTTGATGAGTTTGTCTGAAAAAATAACCTTTCAGTATAATAGACCCTCTGTCATATTGAAATCCGTGATCATTATAGTTTTGTAATAATTTCATTTTTCGTTTAGTGCAACGCATCAAATAATACTTCACATTTTCATCGTTGTCAATAGGTGCAATTACAGCAAAAATATCTCCTGCACAATAAAACAAACTTAACAAAATTATACATATTTAAATTTATTTCTAGATCTTTAAATCATTAGAAAGCAATTCAAATGTTACCTTCTCTAACAAGATCAGAAACTCGATCACCATCGGATGATATTGTAGTTTCCTATGATTGCATTTCTTCAAACATTGCAACAGACATTTTGCCCTTTGTATTTAGCTCTGTATGTTTCCAATCGTTCACATACATTTTGTTTTCACAAACGTCATTGGATTTTGTGTTGTCTATGCAAACATCACAAAAACAAGAATATTTTATTTTATCCAATGCAAACACATTTGTGGACAACTTTGTTTGAATTGAATGCAATTTTCGAGTCCCTTTTATTGTTTCAATGTCATTTCCAATTGATCTATTTACGTCTCTGATTCCAATATGCCAGAAAAACCTTTATATGGAAAATTAGAAAAAGAATTTGTAAATATGATATCAAAATAGAATTAAAAATAATCATTGCATGATAAATGTACAATGTTTAAAATTAGATTTCCAATATAAATTAAATTGAATGTACCTTCGCACTTCTCTTGATGGGTTAATCTCATGGCTTAGAGCAGTTTTGCACCATTGAACAACTTCTTTAGCGTTCACAAGTCGGCGTGCAGAGTGGTTCATTTGATATCTTCGAAGTACTCGTTTTATGCATGCTCCTGCACTGTCATGTTCTCCTTTTCCATGGCCAGTCTCAAAGAAATTCCAACAATGTTTAATGCGGGTTTTCTTATGAAGACAACACAACCAAAAAAATGATCGTGCAGATTTGAATTGACCTGCGCATCCGTCTGACCATATCCAATGTTCATTGAATGTTATTCCATGATTTTTCAATGAATCATAAATTTTTCCAAAACAATGTTGTACAAAACATGTATCATGTGTACGATCGTCACTGATATAAAAGTGATATTCTTTAATGATATGTCAATTTTCACTTGTGCTTTCTATATGATCGACATTTTGTTCAGCATGTCTATATAGAATATGGACGAGCATGGAGACTTGGTCAGAGTGATAGTATTCACTCTGAATTTCTTTTTGTGGAACAAATGTGTAGTTTTCTGCAAAATCAACCACTGACAAAATGGTCCCTGGTGGAAAAACTTCACGAGATTTTTTGAATTGCAAGTCTTGCCATCAAGCTCTATGGGAATGCTTGGTGTATTTGTAAATTTCTGCCTCAAACTTTCTCAAAAAGTCTATCAGAAAAATTTCGTCTTCTTGTAATTCAATTCTTTTAACACTATCTGCACCTTGAATCGATGTACCGATATATTCATATCTCTTCCATTTCACTTTCATGTTGGACAATGATTGATCATTTATATCAATACGATATTTGTTTTTAAATTTAGTCAAATTTCCACAATCATCGTATTTTTTACCACCAACACATTTCTTTTTGTAAAATAGTTCATCGCTTTCTCTTTCACATAGAATTTGAGATATGAATTCGCGGATAGTGGAAGGAGGAGGTGAATCCTTCCATAATGTTCTACCGAAATCAAGAAATGTGTCATAATATAACTCAAATTCCACATGATAACGGCAACAACAAGTGTCGCGTACGGTGATAGGTTTTACATACCATGGTTTTTGTTGAACAAAAGCACTAAGTGAAACATGAATTTGACGATTCTCTTCTTTGAACTTGTTGAATAACTCTATTTGAGTGGTTTCTAAGAGATGTTTTTCATGTTCTTCGTATTGATTTTGTGCTATTCTTCTTCGCATCACATGTCTTGCAGTCGGTGAAACACGCGAATTGTTCTTCCAATATTCATATATTATTTTTTTAACATCTTCTCCAAGTCGATCTTTGTATGGTTGCCTACAAATAGCTCTCCAACAAGCGAGTTCATCATTTACATCTATTTGCAGTCGAAATTTTCGATGTTTGTGCAGAGTTTTTCGCGAGGTTCCCAGTGCTCGTGCCATAGATGTTATCAAACGATTCTCTTGAGTACTTGGTGGAACCATTGCCATCTGTATTCCTCTACGTATATTTGAAACATCTTTATCTCTAGATCTCTTAATTGACTCTATAGCACTAATATTTTTTATCACCTCTTCTTTCATTTTTTTATCTTTGGTTGATTTTCGAATACCCAATAGTGTCGTCGCTTCTTTTAATTTCCTTGATGATAGGAGACCTTTCAACATTTGAGCTTGAACTGTCACTTGCTCATTTTTGAAATACTTTTCAAAAATTCTATCGACATGATATCGTATAACATGGTCAGGTTTTTTATCTCCATATGTGTGAGTGTCGACATTTTCTAACATCTCATTATCGATAGTGATTTCATCTGTACATATTCAAAAAAATAGTACATATTCAATAAATAACTAAATTAATAAATATGTCAATAAATATTAGGAAAATTTTAAATATATCAATAGATCATAATATTTACATTTACATACCTAATTCAATTTCTGCTTGAGGTTGATTTTCTTCTTCAATATTTTGAGGAGTATCTCTGTCTGTTTACATTAAACAAAATATTTTCAAACTAGTTCATCAAATAAAAATTAAGCTTCACATTTTACATTGGGAAAACTTTAAAAATATATTAATAGATCATAATATTTACATTTACATACCTGCTTCAATTTCTGCTTGAGGTTGATTTTCTTCTTCAATATTTTGAGGAATATCTCTATCTGTTTACATTAAACAAAATATTTTTCAAACTAGTTCATCGAATAAAAATTAAGCTTCACATTTTACATTAGGAAAATTTTAAATATATATCAATAGATCATAATATTTACATTTACATACCTGCTTCAATTTCTGCTTGAGGTTGATTTTCCTCTTCAATATTCGAGAGGGCTTCTAACTTTCTTTTGTGATATTGTCTCGTCTCTTCTCTACGTGTCTCAGGGTCTCTTTTTCGATCATATTTTCTCACACAATTTCTTCGATTTCCCATGATAATAGGGTATGAGGTTCAAAAAATTTCCTTCAAAAAATTAGACAATAACTCAATTACAAAAAATATCACAAAAGATTTAATTTAAAAAAATCTTAAAAAAAATTCAGTGTAAATTTTTTGTAAAAAATACGTAATCCAATCCAAAACACACACTTTAAAAAACACAAAACACGTACATACCTCCAAGAAAAATCACGACACCTCCAAGAAATGTCTTCCAAAAAAATTCTTTAAATCCAAAATTGTAAAATCAATTTGCTTCCAAGAAATGCTCTTAAACCCAATTCTTTAAACCCAAACTTTGAAGAAAATTTTTTGAACAAAGAAGCTCAAAAGATTTATTTCAACACAAAACATGTACATACCTCCAAGAAAAATCACGCCGCCTCCAAAAAATGTCTTCCAAAAAAGTTCTTTAAACCCAAACTTTGAAGAAAAGTTTTTGAACCCAAACCAAGTCTTTGTAAAATGAGATGAAGTGCGAAATGTGCGAAAATTGTGAATCATTTCGCGGCAATTTATATTGACGCGAAATGTGTTTTTTGTAGGGGGCTCCACAAAACTTTCCGGCCAACGGAGAGTTACACAATAGTTCGGCCGAACTGTTCAGAAGAAGTTCGGCTGAACTATTAAGACGTTAGATTTAGCGACTCATAAACGGAAAACATAGTTCGGCCGAATTTGGACTAAAATTTCGGCCGAACTAACGCGTCACCAATTACGCAAAAAGCAGGCTCTGAAAACGGTTCTGCAACTTTGGACTGATTAAACTCCATGAAAGGTTGTTAATTAACTGTCGGAACCAAGACAAGCATTTTCAGAATTGAATCTACTTTCAGGAAATATAACTTTTATGGAATTTCGTAAACGTTTATTAATTTTAATTATTTTTCTAATAAAATGGGTGCAAACAATTTTTGAGGGTCATTGTGATTCAGTGAAATCAAAATTTTGTATCTCCCAAAATACATTGTAAAAAAAACTGAAAAAATTATGGGGAATTACATTAGTCCGTCGACTCTAATGGGTAGCTTTAGATTTTTAGTTTATAACTTATATGTTAAGAAATTTATTGCCACGCGAAACATTTCCAAAATACGCAGTTTTTCATATTGGACCACTTCAAAAAATTCTAGTAATTATGATATGCATCCATTGGCTTTGTAAATATGACGAAAACAAAGTAGACTCTGTCTAGATTGTTGTAACACATTTTGTTTTTTCAAAAACATAAATTTTCAATGAATACAGCATTGCGACATAACATGACTTCTTATGAATTCTTTGATTGTTAAGAAACACACACTCAAAGAAACGCTAAGTTGACATATCAAATCTGCATAAAAAAATTTCAAAAAATAAGTAATAGAAAGCTAACAAAATTTCTCACAACTTTTATTTTTACCGCAAAATGAAATTCTACACGGACAAATTGTTATAGTTTGCAGAAAGTTGAAGAACCCAAAAAAATGAAAAATTTTTCTCAAAAAAGGGCAAAAAGTGCTGCTTGTTCACATTTCACACGGAGTAAAAAAAGAAATATAAAGTAAATATCTTCATGAGAGGGGTGACCTCCATCGATGTAATGCAGTGTCAAACCACATGGACCACCAAACCATCCTTTTATTCTATCCAATCACGAGCCTTTGAGCCTTTCCTAAAGTGATTTTAGAAGTTGTTAGCCCTCTTTACAGTTCCGTTCCTTATAAATATGACAAACATAAATTCATGTAAAAAGTGTTTTTAGTGATAGAATTTCATGAAGAATAGAAAGAAATAAATAATTTTGACATCTCTGTGTGTTTTTAAACCAGTTATGACATTCAATGAGTCCCAAAATATTTGTATCGAGGCGATTTCCTTGTGGATGAACCAACATAATAGTATTTTTAAGGTTTGGAGCTCTGGAAATTTGTTTTTCCCCACACAGAGACCCACGAAGGCCGCATAAGAAACATTTGAGTTTTTATGAATGACCATTCCAACCCCACATAGCCCCTGAGCAGTAACTCCATCAAAATAGGCCTAATGAATATCTTCCACATGACTTGGGTCGACACTACTTTAAGGACTAACACGAAAAGGGGAGTAGGAAGCCATGTATATAGAAACACTTTCACCTACCACTAGAGCCGAGGAAGAAATGGAGTCTTTGAACACATATTTGTTCCTTGAAAGCTGAATGCCCCAAGAGATAATTAGTGTAAGACACGTATTGCAGGTTTTTACATTTTCTCCCACGAGGACTTCTTGACCTCATTACAGTTATTTCCCACCTAGAAAGAATCCATATTACATAGTGTATTAAGGGTATATTCCTAGACCTTCCTAGAGAAGAGCAAGATATTCATAAGTGATCAATAGTTTCCTCCACCTTATTACAAAGACAACACCACCCTAGACGAATGAGAAATGTTCTTTGTAGGGAGTGCCATGTTGGCACTTTTCAGCACATAATGTTCCAAAAGAAAATCTTGGATTTTTTAGGTCATCTGATCTCCCAAAGAGCCTTATACCACCATTATTTATTCCCTCCCTCCTTGGAAGCCATAATATAAGCATATCCTGCCTTGGGTGAATATAACCCAGATTTTGAATGAACCCAAACAAGATTATCATGAGACTCTTTTAAGCATACTTGGGTGTTTTCCAACTCCTGTATGTAAGCCTGCCATTCATCGATGCACTAAATTTCCAATTCAATATCCTCTTCCTTCTTCCATGCCTTAGCCCAAATAATGGTTTGACCAGGGTTTTACATTTGAGAAAGAGTACTATAGCCTTTCTGATGAAGTGAATCCCTGACGCCCACAGAGAGAGATTAAAATTTAATTTTCATTGCACCCAACCCAAGGATCTAGTCCAATTCTGCATCGTTCCCCATTACCAATATTCCAGGAAAGACCTTGACCCACCAGATCAAAGACAAGAATGGTAGCTTTCCATATGTTGGAGACTCTCTTAATTTCTTTAACTGGTGTTCTAGTCCAGTCATCCAATGTGATAGGATCATTATATTTTCTTTTGACCATAGAGGTCCATAAATTGTTTTCAGATAGAATCCTCCAAATATATTTAGCAGCCAAGGCAGAAGTGAAAGGTTTTATTTTATTGATACCCCATCCTCCCCATTCCTTTGTTTTAGCAATGTTATCCCAAGCCACCCACGGTAGTGTTTTTTTGTCCTCCTTTGACACATTGTTCATCAGTAATTTTTGCCTTTATAGGATGACTAAGTGCTTGTCATAAGATTTCTAGAAACAAAGTTCATGAAACAATGTGAGTTCTAGAAATATCACTGCCTTCATTATCCTAAGATAAAATTTTCACTATATTATCATCTTGTCCAGTCATGCCTAGCCTACCATTCCCAGAAGACCCATCACGGGCTCATGCCATTCATTATTCACCATGTCTTGGAAAAATTAGCCTAAAAAACCTCTGTTTTTGTTTTTACCTACAACCCTCCCCAACCAACTAATATCACTTATCAAAGCAGCTCTGTTGTCCTTCCCAAAACACCCCAAACATTGATGATATCAAACTATTTTTGTGGACTCTTTAGAAAGATCAAGTACATTGGATTTTGATCTTCAACACATTATTTTATCATAAACTCTGTCTCACACTTGATAGAGCCCAATTTCTAGGTTTAAGTCCAAAAGCCAAGTCCCAGAGAGCCTCCACTAGGTCACCTAGGGTCTCATGAGTCCTAGGGTGGATTTGGTATCCTGCAAATCTGTGTTTTATACCTACAAGGAGACTGCTTTCAAAAAACAGAGGGAAAGGGACAAGTAACTTTGTCCAAAACTAATTAAGAGGTCCTTCAAGGGAGGTCTTTGATATGAAGCATGAATCTAGTAAGGGGACAACTACCCTTTGATCACTTTCCTGCAAAGAAGACCAAACGGGCCATCAGATTAGCTAGGAGGTAAGGTAAAAAAGGGAAAAATCATCATAGGAAGATCATCAGTGAACAAGAGACATCAGCAAGTGTTAGCCCCTAATTTTCTCTCTTTTTACCATTTTTCCCTTCCTAAATCATAACCATTTACCTATGTTTCACCTCTTTTATGCACCCTCATCTTCAATCCAAGCACGGTGACATATTTTGTATAAACCTTTATTCTTCATGTTTTAATTAAATTTAGCATCAATTAAATATTTATTACATGATTTCTTACTTTTAAATTAGCACCGCAACTTATCGATATCTCCAATGGTTATTTGATAGTTAGAGTGCTTACGAAACACGGCAGTGCGTACGGATCAGATCTTGCACCATTACCGGCTAGCAGATCTTCGTGGTGGTCTTGAACCTCCTCGATCACTGCATCATCTTGAGCCGCTTCAAACGCTTCGGTCACGACGGCGACAAGGTAAGCGGTAAGTTGTCAATGAAGGTGAAAATTTGATTGTCGTATTTTACCAAAACTATCTTATTTTGAAGGTTGGGCTTAAATTCTACATTTTGTTATGTAATCAGTTAAACGACCTGTTTCGGCCTTTGGCCAACAGATCTATATAATGTAAAATGTAAATAGGACTTAGGAGAGGAGTTTTTTAGCAGAGTTTTTAGAGCGAAGTTTGATAGGCAGTAACAGGTTGTTTTTTTATCGTCCGAATCTGGGCTGGACATTGTATTAATGCATGCATTCGCCTCAATGAATTAATAAAAGGGAGCTCTGCCTCATGTTTCAGAAATTGTGTTTTTGTCTTTAAGCTGATGAATTGACTAATTTATTGAGCAGCGTTTTAACTTAAAAGGGAAATGCGCTGGTTGGCTAGGGCCCAACCAACCCAGCACGTTTACCCCATTTTCTGTTTCTTGTAATTTGTGTTTATATTGTCAAAGTGTGATTTAACTTTCAGCACGTGAATTCCTATTTGAGTGAAAACAGATCCATTGTGTGAAGTAGTTACATTTTATTTCCTTGCAATTTACTTTCCTGCACTTGATTTCAGATTGGCTTTCATCCGCCTTGTACATGCATGAGAAACAAACCTGCACCAGTGCACATTGGTGTGATATTTCCTTTTTCCTGCAATTCTGTTTAATTGGTTTTTCTGCCTAGTCCAAGCAGGAGAAATGAACCTGCACCAGTGCACGTTGGTGTGATGCAGCAAGCTTTCTTAGTCTACTTTCCGCAATCTTCTTTCTTTCTTTAAATACTTATGAAAGTTTTAATGATTGTTTCTTTATTTCTGCATTTTTTTAAGATCGGAAACATTCACTTTTATGTGTGCAATTTGATTCAATAGTAAACTAGCACTTGCAATAATTGAACACTCATTTTAAGGATTAAATGCTAAGTGCAGGAAGCTCTGATCCAGTGCAATAACCAGTTTCTTGCCACAAGATCTGAGTGCTCTGAACCTTGAAAAGTTCGATCCCTTGCATGAAGTAAAAATCCTTCAGTAAAGACATTATTTATACCTTCTACATAAATCTCTGATCCTGCACTAGTGCAGGACAGATTAATGCAAGAAGGAAATCTCTAAAGAAGCAGGTTTAAGGGCCCATGTAACGAGACTGCTAAAGTGTCTCTGCTAAAGGAAAACACACACTCAGTAGATTAAACAACCATTATTGGGAGTGATTGCCTTTTATCTTTAATTCTCTCTTGCAAATGCATACTTCCTCGTTCCAGTCTTAGATTATTTTTTATGGTTCAAGTTGCCTTTTTCTCTTTTGATTTGATTCTGAAATATTTCCTTTAAAGAAAGTAGGGATTTACATTAGGAAGATTCATACCATCTCTGGCATTGCCTGTGCTTCGTCTCTAAGTTTACGAATCCCCTGGGTTGAAAAATTAAGTGTTGAAGAGTTTGCTTAAGTGTAATTCCTGCACCCAACATTTTGGCGCTGTTGCCGGGGAGGCGATTTGATTTGGTAGGAATTTTCTGATTATACAAATAGAGGTATTTTTTCCTTAATTTTTTGTAGTATTTTTTGGAAGAGTTTTTTGAAGGAATTTTATTGGTGTTAATTAATTTTTGACAACATTTTTTAGAAGTTGTTTGTTATTTTTATTTTTTTCTTTCCTTTTGAAATGAATGCCTAGGAAAGGTAAGGTTTTGAAGCCCACTAAGGGCCGAAATAATTCTAAAAACAATTTTCATATTAGTTCTCCTTTTGTAAGCAGGAAGCCCAATCCAGTTCAAACCCATCATGTAGGAACAATCCACCTGAATTATGGTGATAACAACTTAGGTGTGGATCAACCTATTGAGAGCAGTACAAGTAAAAGGGGAACAATGGTGGACCAAGAAGATCATTTGGAAAAGACTGGTGGCAACCAGGTAAGTGAAGAACAATCCACTTTTGTGTTTCCAATTGTGGATCTTGATACTGTGGCGCAAATGAAGAATATTCCACCATCAGCTCTCCTCATTTCCATGGTAAAGTTCATGAAGATATTGACTCTTTTATATTCGAGTTTGATATTCTGTGTAGAAGTTATGATTATGCAACTGATACTCAGAAGTTAAGACTATTTCTTGTTACCCTCAAGGATTTGGCTTTACACTAGTTATGGGGTTAGGAGGAAACACTATAACCTCTTCGGATCAGATGAAGAGAGTGTTTTTGTCTAAATATCAAGAATATTTTAAAACTCGGGACATGCAGGATGAAATTCTTACAATCATACAAGATGATGATGAAATTCTTGAAGATTATCTAGAAAGATTTCTGTATATTTTACAAAGGTCAAAACTTAAGCTTGATCCCAACACTATTAGAACCTTGTTCTTAAGAGGAATTATTGATAATGCTAGAAATAATTTGAATCTGTTAGGACAAGGTGATATTTCTCACTAAAATTTTGATCAAATTTGTGAATTATGCAAGAAATTTTCAAGAAATCAGTATAGATCTGGTAGAGGAACTCGAAATAGAAATAGAAAAACTGAATCTACTGATGCTATGATTATTGGACTAGAAAATAAAATGGAAAACATGAAAATTGATATAATGAATAATGTTACCAAACAGTTAGACTCTTTAAAATTTCAGCAAAAACTCATGAAGGAACAAGAGTCATTATGTATTTTCTGTCCTAAATGTAGAGACAAGCATCCTCCTAAAGAGTGTCCTCTTAATTTGAAAGAAACTAATAAGTGTGCTATTTGTGCAGAAGACCATGTCACAGAAAAATGTCCCTCTATACCAGGACTTAAAGTTGTATTTACAGGGGGACAACCTGAAGCTGAATACTTGTATGCTATGGGAGCAAGAAGGAATTGGCCTCAGGTAGGTACAGGTATGGCTCCTGAATTTTCTCCACACTATTTTGGTTATAATTCACATGCATATTCTTATCCTAACACTAATCAGTAGTGGCAGTATGGGAATCAATATCAGCATGGGAAACCTTCTCAACCATGGCAACAAGGTTGGAGAGGGCCAACTCATTCTCCATATTCCTACCAGCCACCTATGCAGTCATATCCATCTACACATGCACCTTATTCAATGCCTCAACTTCCGAGTCAATCCACTCCACCATTGCCTTTACCTCCACCCTTTCGACCTCCTCATTTGCCTGCTCAACCTATGCCCAATCCTAATAATAATAAAGTAGTGCAAATGATCTATGTAACAAACCCACCTTTACCATCCGAATACCAGTCTATTCCATTTGGGGTTCATGATATTCAATTAAGATCGGGAAGGACTGTAACATCGGAAAATCAGAAGCAACCTATGGTGATCGTTGAAGAGAAAGGAGAAGAGGAAAATCTTAACCATTCTCTGAAATTTGTCACTAAGCAAGTCTTTGCCCCTGAAAGGGATGAGCCTATTTCCTGACTACTTCATATATGAGCTTCTAACCTTTTCTTATTAAGAAAAGCTGCTTTCCAAGCCATCAAAGAGATCCCCATTTGTACCAATATTATTAAGGAACTCTGTCTCAATAAACCCGGGAGGAAGAGATTGGAACCCCGAACCATTCAATTTGTTGGTAGGGCAGCAGATTTGATGACGGGATGTGTGTCTGTGGAAAAATATACTAATCCCGGAAACCCTGTTGTCTCAGTTCAGATTGGTAATGTCCTTGTCTCTAATGTTCTTATAGACCTGGGGACAGCCATTAATGTCATGACTAAGCAAACCATGGATCAACTTCGGTTATCTCATCTTCGCCCTACTCCCATTGTGCTTGAATTAGCAGATAGATCTAAAATTAAGCCAGAAGGAGTATTGGATGATGTGATCATCTCATTAGATTCTTGGGAATATCCTACTGATTTCATTGTGCTTCAGCCAAAGAACCCAGTAGGAGGACATCCCTTGATCTTGGGTCGACCATGGCTTGCTATGGCTGATGCATATATTGGATGTCGTTCCGGTGATACGTATATTTCACATGGAGATTCTAGGAAGAAAGTTACCTTATACCCCCTGCCAGATCCATTCAGGACCTTCGAGATACTTTATGGTTGGATCAAAGCAGTGATGAGGAGACTCAGTCTATTTCCCTTATCCATCATTATACTGGGTCTTCACAAGAAGATGAGATTCAAGATTTTCTGAATAATCTAGACACTATGCCTAATTATGAGCCTTTGAGCCAAATTTTCAACCTAGATTTTCAAGAAAATCATGATTCTCATTCTTCTGTACCACTGCATTTGACCACTCCCTTGAGTACTCCTGAGCCTGATACTACTCTTTTTGAGATTAGCCCTAGTAAATCCTTGCATATTAGTTCAGATTTGGACTCATCTCAGCAGGAGCAGCTTGTGAATTTGTTGCAAAACCATCTTAGTGCCTTTGCTTGGGGCTATGAAGATATGAAGGGTATTCCTCTTGAAACTTGTACACATCATATCTATATTCAGGAAGGAACCCAACTTGTCAGACAACCCCAAAGGCGAATGAATCCAGCTCTAAGGGATATAGTGAAGGAAGAAGTACAGAAACTCTTGGATGTCGGTTTTATCTATCCTATTTCTGACAGTCAGTGGGTCTCTCCATTAGTGCTAGTACCTAAGAAAGATGGAAGATGGCGTATTTGTATTGATTATCGAGAATTAAACAAAGCCACTCTCAAAGATTACTTCCCTCTCCCTTTCATTGACCAGGTGCTTGATACCCTTGCAGGAAAGAAATATTTTTTCCTTTTTGGATGGCTTCAGTGGTTATAACCAGATACAGATTGCACCCGAAGATTAGAATAAAACTACTTTTACATGTCCATGGGGTACATTTGCTTATAAAGTGCTTCCCTTTGGTTTATGTAATGCCCCGGCTACCTTTCAAAGGGCAGTCCTGGCCATTTTTGCTGATCTAGAATTTGTAGAAATTTATATGGATGACTTTTCTGTGTTTGGTGATTCTTTCAGGAAGCTCTCAAAAATATGGAGAAAGTACTTCTCCATTGTTAGGAAGCCCATCTCGCCTTGAGTGACAAGAAATGTAGATTAATGTGCAAAGTGGGAGTGGTACTTGGCCATTTGATTTCTGGTAAAGGTATCCAGGTTGATCCGAAAAAGATTGAAATCATTCTGCATCTTCCTGCACCCAAAACTCAAAGGGAAGTAAGAGGCTTTTTAGGACATGCTGGTTACTATAGAAGATTCATTGAAAATTTTTCTAAGATAGTTGCCCCTCTTTTCCGACTTCTAGCTAAGGATAGTGAATTTTCTTGGTCCACACCTTGCGAACAGTCTTTTGAAACATTGAAGGAAAAGTTGGTACAGGCACCAGTTTTGAGAGGTCCTAACTGGTCCATGCATTTTCATATTTCCTCTGATGCTCCAGATTTGGCTATTGGCGCAGCTTTAGGACAAGAGGAAAATAAGAAATCCTATGTTATTTATTATATTAATAAGAATTTGTCTTCCGCTGAATTAAATTATACAGTTACAGAGAGAGTTTTTAGCTGTAATTTTTGCAATTAATAAGTTCAGGCACTATATTACATGATATGAAGTATTTGTACATATTGATCATTCTGCGATTAAATATTTGATGAACAAACCATTGACTAGCGGTAGAGTGACTAGGTGGTTGCTATTGTTGCAGGAATTTAATGTTACTATTGTTGATAGACCAGGAAAGTCTAATGTTGTAGCAAATTTTCTTTCTAGATTAGATAATCCTGGTGAAGCAATTCCTATTAATGATGATTTTCCGGATGAACATATTTTTGCTATGTCAATAGATTCTCCATGGTTTGCTGACATTGCTAATTACTTAGTTAATGGGAAAACACTACCCCACTTGTCTGCTCGTGAAAAGTGGAATATTATTCAGAAAAGTGCTGCATACTCCTGGATTCAAGGAGATCACTTTTACACTGGTTCAGATCTGATTATTCATATATGTGTAAGAGAGGAGGAAGTGTTTGACATATTGAAATCTCCTCATGATGAACCTTGTGGAGGCCACTTCGCTGATAAGCGGGCTGCATATAAAGTATTGCGTGCTGGTTACTTTTGGCCTTCCTTGTTTAAGGATGCCAAACAGTATGCCAGGCGATGTGATAGCTGTCAACGAGTGGGCCAGCCTAATCAAACCAATGAAATGCCTTTATGCCCCCAAGTTATGATTGATCTGTTTGAAAAATGGGCTATTGATTTTATAGGGCCAATAAATCCAACGTCATTAAGTAAAAAGCATATTTTGGTTTGTACAGATTTTGTTACAAAATGGGTAGAAGCTAAAGTTGTTTCCTTTGCTACAGAAAAAGTTGTTGTTGATTTTCTTTTTACCGAAATATTTACTAGATTTGGTGTGCCTAGAGAAATTGTTTCTGAAAATGGTCCGAAGTTTATTTCTAATCTGGTACACGGTGTGATGGAGCAATACAAGATCCGGCACAAGAAATCCACGTTGTATCACCCACAAGAAAATGGCCAAGTGGAATCCACAAACAAAGTGATCGAGTCCATTCTTACAAAGACAGTAAATATGCATCAAAAAGACTGGGCTGAAAGATTACCAGAAGCTTTGTGGGCATACAAAACCACTTGGAGAAATAGCATGGGACATACACCATATGAGCCGGTATATGGAAAACAGGTTCTGTTACCAATTGAATTCTAGATCAAAACTTTCAGAACTAAAGTTCAGTTAGAACTAGATCTCGCTGAGGCACAAAAACATCGTCTTCTCCAATTAAATGAGTTAGATGAATTTCATAGGGATGTTGTTCAGAAGAACATACTAATTCAGCAGCAATGCAAAAGGTGGCATGACAAGTCTATTCAGAAAAAGAAATTCCAACCAGGTGATTGGGTGCTCCTTTATGATTCTAGATTTAAAATTTTTAAAGGTAAATTCCATACACGTTTCTGGGTCATAGGATCTGAGTGCTCTGAACCTTGAAAAGTTCGAGCCCTTGCATGAAGTAAAAAGCCTTCAGTAAAGACACTATTTATACCTTCTACATAAAATCTCTGATCCTGCACTAGTGCAGGACAGATTAATGCAAGAAGGAAATCTCTAAGGAAGCAGGTTTAAGGGCCCATCTAACGAGACTGCTAAAGTGTCTTTGCTAAGGGAAAACACACACTCAGTAGATTAAACAACCATTAGTTAGAGTGATTTCCTTTTATCTTTAATTCTCTCTTGAAAATGCATACTTCCTCGTTCCAATCTTAGATTATTTTTGATGGTTCAAGTTGCCTTCTTCTCTTCTGATTTGATTTCAGGAATTTTCTAAAGAAAGTACTAGATTTACATTATAAGATTCATATCATCTTCATGACCAACTACAGCCATTTTCTGTTTACTTTTAACCTTATCAGAAATGAAGTGTTGAGGAGTTTTATTAAGTGTAATTCTACACCTTAAATTTAATGATTAATCATGTATATAATTAGTAGAGTTTCAGAATTTAGACTTCAGTTCTTGTAGTACACCAAATGGCCCTACAGACGTAGCATTGTTTTTGTAAATTTATGTGCCATTTGGAGCCTCATCAATATATATTTTTTCACGATACAATGTACTTGGTGCTACTTTGATATATTTCACCGTCACATGTTATATAAATTAATAAATTAAATATTTAATTTTATTTATTTAAATCATAAGCAAAAATCTTAAAATTAGTTTTTATTAAAAATTTTAATTATTTAATATATTTTTAAAAAAAAGGTTCATCGAGATCCTCCACCGCCTGCTCCTGGAATCCTAAGCCAATAGGTCCACCTGCCTGCACACCTGCTCTAGTTTTTAATATGCTTGCAACTATGTTGAATAATGGAACTAATGACGGTCTTCATAATTTTATTTATAATCATGATGTAATATATTTTGGGTAATGAAATAAATTTAATTAAAATAAATTTATTTCATTAAAATAAATAAGATTTAAAGGTTTGTTATAATGGATTTATAGGCTTAATGCCTATTGGGATAGATTATATTATATATACTTATTCAATAGTTGGCAATGTAATAACTCCTATTTTATATTAACAATCAAGAAAAAAATTTATTTTGATGCAAATTTAGGAATTATAGGCCTCCCCCACCAATCCATCCTAATTTATAAAATAACTCTATATAAAGGCAAAATAAGTCGACTTCATTTGAGAATTAATTAAAAATTTTGACTGAAATTTGACAAGAAAAGAAATTTGATCTATAAATTGAGGACAAGAAAAAGTGTAACTAAGGATATGATAAAGGCTAGTCAAGGATAGGTGAGGTATTGCCAAGCAATGGCAGAAGTAAAAATTCTCTCTCTCTTTAATATGTTGAAGCTACTGTTACGATAATAAACTGGCAACCCTCGAGATGAAGCTGAAATTAGCAATGATAAAAGCTTAGTTTCTGGGCCTAAATTTAGAAGTGAAGTCAGTCTTAGAACTTTGACACCAGACTTTCTGAGAGATAATCTATTGGAAGGAAGAGATGACTAGGTGGAGGGGAAGGTCTTTGACCAGGGTTCTTGGGGACAGATCAATGGGAATTAGTGGAAGAGTTTACCTTGGTTTTTCTGCATAGGGTTTGGCTCCTGCTTTCTAGGATTCTGGTGTTCTATTCTATGTTTTGATTTTATGATTACTAGATTAAACAAAGATAAATAAGAATACAAGAAAGTTAATAAGACATAAATATCATGAATTATCAACATAGGAAAATCGTTTTTTCCTTTTTTGGCCTTTGTTTATGGTACTGTGGTTATGAAGGAAGAAATACAATTTTTTAAGACTTAATAAAGGCAAAAGGGGATCAAAGGAAGGTATATAGATGAAAGGAATATACAAGGAGACTATACTATTCATAAGAAATAAACCGTAATGAAGGGATAAACAATATAGAAGGAGCCTCCAACTGCTGTAGTGGTGAGGAGATCATCTTCATGCAAATTTCTTTAAACTTGTTCAAAGAAGAGTCAATAAGTCATATATGATACAATAGGTTCAGAAATAAAATTCAGCTTAATCCTCCATGGAGAGATGGAGTAAGGTGAAAAAACTCAATCACATATCCAACATAATTCTGCTCGCAAATGTTTCTGAATTTCTTTCCAAGTACCAACGTCAAAACATTTGACCAAATGAATAGCCAAAGAACTAACTATATAGAATATGATTGCAAGAGAAACGATACCGTGTCATCATATCTTGTAAGGATATTCAATATATGATATACACCTAAAAAATAATGAGGCTACTAGAAAAATAACTTGTAATCATTTTCTGAGATCTACCAAAATGTTGGGAGGAGATTGCATTAGAATTAGCTATGTTTACAAGGATACCTCAACATTGAGAATTAAAATAAAGAGCAGGAAAAAATTAAGAAGAATTCCTGAATATCAATGAGAACAATAGAAGTGTAATAAATAAACAAGACACCACTCTAATGCCTATTTTTTCTCATCACAAGGAGGGGAGAACCTTAAAGAAGTTCAAATTACCAAAGAATAAATTTTTGACCTATCCAAGATTAAATGTTACAACTCATTATAAGATGGGTCATAAAAAAAATCAATGTCCCCAGAAACTAAGTTAGCTACAGAGAGATAACAGGAATGTTGGAATAATTTAACTTATGGGGAGAAACAAGACGAAAAAAAATCCAAAAAATCAAAGATCATTTTCAACACTTAGGGAATAGTATCCTTTGCATATCATTTTGTCATACAGTTTGTTATTTTCATGTTGATTTCTAGGGTTTGTAGGTCAAACATGTCGTAGTTATACATTTTTAATTATTTTGAGTTAAGTTATATTTGTCCTCAAAAGATTTTATTAGAGATTTTCCAAACAATACCAAAGATAATTATTTTTTCATTAATTAACTTTCAGATGTTGTTTGGTTTCCCCATCACATTGTTCCATTGTATGTTAACAACCTTTTTCTTGCATATTCTCCTTTGTATGTTTTTCACACTTTCTTGCCAGGAGACGAAGCATGGAAGAAGTTTTTACAGAAGTGAATCCCCTTCAAGAAACGGATGTCCAACAAGGTTTATTAAAGAACAATTCATGGTTACCAACAAGGTGTTTAATATAAATGTTTTCTCAGTGCTTGTATGTTCATTCCTTCACCTTTTCACATTACTAACATCATTATTTTTATGGTTTCTAATCTTAAATATTCTTATTAGAAGATTAACTAGCTAATAAATCATCTTCAAGAGACATCTTCATATCTTCAGCTATTTACAGAAACCCTACCCCTAGGTTCACCTCCGTAAAACCTCAGCTCCTCGTTAAGATATAATGGTACACAAACCCAGCTACTAGTATGACAAAGTCTATGAAAGACATATTTAAACTTATTCTTTAATTTTAGGTTTTTTTTTAATGTTATGGAAAAACCTAGTCCTTTAGGTTTCTTGTTAATACTGTTGTTTAGTTATATAAATGAAACCGTATTTTTAGGGGTTCAATGAATTAGACTCATGTGATCAAAAACCCTTGTAATAATCTAAAGTAGATCCCATGAATGAAACCTTAGGTATATTCATTGCATGATTTAAACTTTTGTCCGATCAAAATTATTGTAAATCTAGAATTTCGATGTATTGTTGCTCATGTGTCTGGTTTACCTAATAGGTATAAATATTTATATGAGATGTTAGTAAAACATATAATAAAAACCTAGATACATATGCAGACAGCACTGGCACTGATAAATTCCAAGGCTGCAACAAACCGTAGTAGAGTTTGACATGTAAATTCTCTAAAATCGTATCAATGACACCCTTATGATATAATACTATGATTGAATTGATATCTTGATTTAATTGCTAACATTATGATTTTTGCTCCAAAGATGGAGTCTAAGGTCTATGATAAAACCATAGCAAGAAGTTGAAGTCTATTATGTAAATAAAGATGTGACCCCTATTGATTATGAACCTAACTAGGTTTAGGTAACAGATGTTCTAAAAGTAATGTTTGTATCTTGATGTCGCCATAATGATATGATATGAGATTAACTTCATATGATTCCTTATATTTATCATTGTACTTTTGAAAATGGCACCCAAGAAAGGATTTAAATTTAATTTTCCTTTATTAAATTAGAATAAAATTTTTATTCCAAATCACTGAAAACTTGTAAATACGAATTTTAAGTTAGGTGCAGAAATTATACAAAAATATTTATATCAATGGATTCAATTTGATCTAACAATGTACTTGTTAGCATTGGAATTAGCATCAAACTGCTTTCCAAGTGCTTCAACAATACATCCTCTAAGCTTCCAAGGGCATTTAATGATTTGGATTATATGATTGGTAGGGGAGGTTTGGGTGTTTTCCTCAATCAATTGTAGCGGGATTTTAGTCAAGTTCAATGTCACAATCTGGGTGAGGGTATCGAGTCCCTGACATGGTAGAAAAAAGGTAATTTTGTAGCCTATAGAGAAGGAAAGTGTAAATAGTGAAGGAGAAATGGGTCTACAAGACAAAAATTCAACGCTTTGATGAAAAACCACACAAGAAACAAATATAATATATAAACAAGAGAAAGTTATATCAAGACTGTACACCTTATTGAATATTGTGAAAGGTCATTTTCATATGAATGCCTCTTAACCTATTATTATATATATCTCATCAATAAATCTCACTAGGTAAGACTAATAAAATTGATAAGATACACAAACACATCAAGAGACTCATAAAAACATACAATAACATCTAGAATTACAAACCAACCGAAGAGAATGGAGATGTGAACACATAGAAAGATTAATAATACACATATCAAGCAGTAATAATTCCTCAAAAGTCTTCTTCAATATCATTTCACCAAAAGTAGACCTGCAAGAAAGAGGAAAGATTCACAAACCATCAACCTTTCCATGGAGTTTCACTACATAGCACAAGAGACATTATACCGACATCTCCAAAAAAGTGTGAATATGTTCTAAAAAAGTTACTACATTCTAAGAAAGTAAAGAGCCACTTACAAATTTAATAAGGTATGAAATAAATATAAGTGCAACATAAATAAAATAAAACATGATGGCTTGTAATTCGAAGTGCAGTGAATGATGTGGCAATCGCTAGAAGACTCCATTTATTCGGGTACAACAACTTCCACAAAAGTGAAAATGAACCTGAAGATGACATGTGGTTGTTTCCCTAAAAGTGAAAAAACATAATCGGTAACTAGAAGGGAGTTTGATCACTATAACCCTGACAAATAGCCATAATTCATGCATGTAACTACTCCTTAGTAGCACCCCTTGAGACTTTGAAAAAAAAACGCTCTCCACCTCTCTTTCATACAAAAATTCAGAAAATAATATGAGCCCTTTTCAAATTAAGTAGTTATAACTAGAAATTGCACAACTAGCTTTACTTTTATTGAAATGTGTACCCATAAGCCTCTCCTAAAAGGTTTAGATAAAAATCAAGTATTGAAGGACTTAGAATTCTCCTAGTGAGCCTCTCTAGTTCTTTTTTCTCAGTATGCTTTTCTTCTGTTTCCGTCTTCTTGTTTCCTTTATGTAGGCTTTCATCAACAGTGATGATTTCATCTCTCAATCTTAGGTTAGCAATTGTTTGATATTCGGCCTAAGTTTGTTTTTAGGCCTAGTGTTAGGCTCTGCACATAAGCATTAGCAAATAGGTAAAATCCTTCTTCTTCTCGCTCCATACTACTAATCGTACCTTCTCTTCATATTCTATCTCTAATAAATCTTCATCACTACTATCTTCTTTTCAAGGATGTTATGAGTGAATGACATTTTTACCCTTTCCCCTTGTAGGTGTCTTGGGTGTCTGGTGTCGGAGGGAAGAAAAAAATTGAGCTAGTGTTATTCCCTATTTTCTTCATCTTTGTAAATCGGCCGGGATGGAATGTTGGACCGGAATGTGGACACTCTGAACCTGGAATTTCAACCTGCACTTTTTGGACTGCATTTAAAATAGCCTTCCAAATTTTCTCTCCTAGTATTAACCATCTTATGCCTCTATATCTTCGTAGGAAGAAACTCATTTTCCTGCCACATGTAGACTTAATATTTTTTCCCTTGTCTCTGAACCTGTGAGTCTGCTCTCTCTTTATTGACGCTGCAAAGTCCAGTTTTTAAGATATTTCCTCTCATAACCTTCTAAACACCATAAGGTATGTGAGTGACAAGCCTAGTTCTATCCCTCCTAGTTGAACTTCACTCTTCCCACTGGCTGATGAGATGGATCGAGCTAGTTTTGACTTGTTTGCACAAAGGTGAGTTGTGCTAGTTTTTTCATATACTTTTATTTTCGGCCTCCCTACCCTCCTTTCAGAGTTGATACTACCAAACCTCTCATTTTCTCAGAATTTATCCCAAGTAGCTCCTGCTTTATGGTAGACAATCAACATTTTGATTAAACCCTGTGAAATAGGTTATGTAGAAGAAAGGTAGATCTTTCAGAACTTCAAGGACATTTAAGTAAGGATTTGAATAAGAAGTAGGGAAAATTATTAGTTTGTCATCCTGGGTTGTTATATAGCAACCTGCATTTGGTACGTACAGAGGAGAATCTCCCTTCATAAGTATTAAATGTAGCTTTGTACAGTTATTACATGTTTCCAATTTTACCCCAAAACAGAAAATAGTGCACATGATCCCATTTGACATTCACATGTTTAGGTTTGAGGAAGGGTTACTATGTTGGAAGTACTTATTCTTTGGCCCAAAGATTTCAAATGGTCGAGGTTTGAGTGACTCTGCCATGATGGTTTTAGAGATTTTGAAAGTCTTGTTCTAAGATTGACTTCTTTCCCCATCAAAGCTCTCAACAAAGGTCTATGCTAAAGCTACATTTTCTTCCAGAAAATTTTTGCAAAAACTTATACCACCGTTGTCTTAAATGCTATTTTTCTAGCATCAACAAACTTGGTGTTTATTTGCCTGGGGACTGCTGAAATTGGACCTTTTCCCATTCTTTCAATAGCTAACCTCCTTTCAAAGGCATAGTCGTTCAAACTCGGAGGTAAAATCCCCCTTCACGCAACCCCGAATTTATGCCTTGGAATGATAAACTAGTTGTTGAGTATTTTTAATTTTGTTAGTTGTAACTTCCGTCAGACATTTATCGAGAAAAGATGAGTTTAACCCCTAAATCTACGCTGTATCGTTTAATGTCACTATTTGAACAACACGAAACAAGCAATTCATCCCATAACTCATAACGCTCCCCCAATCATTTAATAATTGATACCTTTTACCCAACTTCCACCTTAACTTCACCAATCTAGTAGTAGCCAGGTTAAATGAGCCATAATATAATTACCTACCCATAACAATTCTCCTAATTCAAAAATAATTAATCAAGGAAAAGAATAACTACAAGTAACATAGAGATCTCAATCAATCAAAGAGGAAATATATTTTCCTCGAAAATATTCCTTATAAAATTTCTCATGCCTGAGAAAAACCTGCTTTATTCCCCTCGATTGCAATATAACCAAACTTCGCAGAAACAATTGCTCTTTTTACCGTGTTACCAATGAAAATAGGTTCCCGAAGAAATATTTGATATTTTCTTTCCGTCATCAATATAAATTTATTTAATAAATAGCTACCCTTTTTTATATCACTATGTTAACAATGAAAATTAAATGTCAGGTAGCTATTCTCCTAGTATGTTCATAATTTATTACAAAAAAATACAATAACTCTATGAAACTAACCCAAGTTAAAACATTGATTTTAACTTATTTTATGAGTCACCAAGACACAAGAACAATAATTCTATAAAACTTCAAAATATTTGGGTTTTGGACTCTTTTTGGCTTTTATTGAAAATGACCAACTATGACAGGCTAGGAACAAGAAAATTTTGAAAACCGTGATACAATGCTAACAAGGGTTCAGTGGTCAGATGAATTTCCCCCGTGAGGCTTCAAGGACTAGACTCAATGCCTTAAACTTTCCAAGACTCAAGAGATCAAAATTATGACTAGGACTAACCTTGATTTATCGGGACTTAAGACCCGACCATATTTATGTATATTATACCTACTAAAATGGATTTTTATTGAGTACTCTTCACTCGGATATTTACAATGGAATGACTAATCAATTTATCAAGAAAAAGAAATTTTTAAGAAAGTGATTCATTAATGGGATCACTACCGATCATCATCTAGATGTTTACAAAATGTATTGTTTTCCAAAACTTGTGCAATTCTAAATGGTTCAAACATAACCCGTCAAAATTACCATGCTTTCCATATTCCTCCGACATCCTAGCGCAACACCAAATTATACTCTCAAATAATTGTTTATTTTCTCTTTTCAAAAACAGCATTTGACTTTGGTCTGATATTTATGGTATTCTATCCATCGTTGAATTTAAAAGGATAGCTTCCACTATCCTGCGCATTATCCTTTGAATTTTATTTACCTATCAATTTCATTTTTAGAAACTTTACAATGTGAAGAGCTAATTGCAAAGGCATTACAAGATCGTTATACTTATACACAAGTTATAAGCAGACATTCCAACTCATCTTACACTTACCCCGTCTACTCCAAAGTATATGAACTAGTCGAGTGTCCCACTTTCTATTTTCGTGCAACATATTTTTAATGACTACCAAGATTTTATTGGATGATTCCATAACTCATTACCTTGAGGGTAATAAGGTGTATAATGAGCAATTCAATACCAGTATTTCGACATAAGTTGTTCATCTTAGTAGACTTAAAAATCCATCAGACTATCAGCTCATTAATTTATGAGACAACCAAATCTATACATACGTTTTCCACAGAAATTAGATTATTTAATTTGACGGGCACATTCATTTGAACAGTCAAATCCACTTGAAATATTCTATATTTGTGAATCCATGTCCTTGATGAGGATGGATGATTTGCACCACGGTCTAACCCTCGACTGTTGAAAGAACATATTTTGAAATAGGAATAAGAGGCAATGGAAATAGCTTCTGCTACTAAAATGAAAATTTTTGACATTCAAATTGCCAAGCCCGTACTTTGCAAAAAATTTAGAGAAAAGAGTTGGCCAATAATAATGCTAGTTTCCTTAAGATTTTGCTCAGTGATTTCTAATACAAATGTTTGCCACACACCCTACCCATCTCTCCACATAATATATTGTGACTCAACTTCATCTACACATCTTAATAAGTACCCTACAAGGTATTTCCAAGAATATGGTCTTTCAAAATGCAATACTTAACAACTTTCAATTTAAAAGCTCTCCTTTTAACTTCTCCATTTTATGGGGAGAGCTGAGATTTAATAAAATGAGTACGGTATTCTTATACCAATTTGAATGAAGGATTTTAGGATACTTAGATATATACCTCTTCTCCATATTTTTCTTTATAGCTACATCCATATTCCAAATTTAGAGCCTTACAATTAGATCTTACCATAAAGCGATCTAAGCCTTGTTCTTTTATCAATTTAGTATGTCCGATCTCAATATCAAATTCTAGAATCTTGGTTAGCCATCTTCCCCTTCTACCATCTATGTTTGCATGCGTAAATACATATTTCATAGGACATTTAAAAGCAAATAATTTTGAAACAACATATAAACTTGAAAATACTCTTTAAAGCTCATTAGTGCATATATGCTTGTTTTTCACTAAGATGTTGTAATTTTAATTCAAAGATTCTGTGAATTTATCTAAAAACAAATATTTTTTTCTAAACTTTATTTATTCTTTTATAACAAAACAACTACAATTGTCTTCTTCTCAAGAATAAGAAAAAAAATAGATTTTTTTTTTTAAATCGTGACTAATGGTAACTGAGTCAACCTGCTGTAGACTAATACGAATTTTTTTTTTTTTGCTTCATCTCGCCACTTGAATTCCCGCATCTTTCAAATAGCATTTTATGTGTTTTATCGCCCAAAATTTGGAACAAAGCACCTCAAAATAATTTTCCCCCAAAACACCCGCAATTGTTTTTAATTCCTTGAAAAACCAATCTTTTGAAATAGTTTTAAATCAGATCAATACAAATGCCTGCCTTTCACATATGTCCCAATAATTTTCCTTCTCAACAACAAAGGATGACTTTGGGTTCAAGTATCACAAAATTGCAATTTTATCAATTTCCGCCGACTGTGACAACTCTATGCAATCAAGTCAGTCACTACCGAAGCTTAGCCCTTCACCGAGAGTGGACCTCCAAAGTGACTATGATATTAGATTATGATAAATATAAGTAATAACTCTATTTTAAAAATTATCCTGATTTTTGTATATGAAGTATATAAATAATGCAAAGGTTTGGTAACCATTGGGTTTATGGAGTCAACAAATCGCAGATTCACAGAAAGGTTTATTGACATGGAAGTCGAGGCAGAGTCTTAAACAAGAAATCATGCAGAACATAGGGCAATACAATCATTTCATCAATAAAGGGGAAGTCAAAGCAAGCAAACATATGAATTTATACAATATGAAATCTACCGCAAGGGTAAACATAAAGACAGTAGACTTAAAGACATTAAAAAATCCATGAGGATTCAAGCCCAACAAGAATAAGTCCTCTCAGACATCGATAAGCCAAATTACATAAAGCAATAGTGGTGGAGCAAAAATTTCCTCCAACCCTTTACAACTCTTACCTTCTTTAAATAGACACTTTAAATAGTGATGATCTTGCTCTTTACAATTCATCAACTCTTCCTACACCTCATATAACAAAAACATGTCTTTAAATAAGAAAATGACAACTACACTCTAAAAATTACATTTCCTAACAGGGACTCAAACCGATTATTACATTACCACTCTTTATTTTAGCATTCACATATCAAAGGAAAAAAATAAGCATCACATGTTCGAATAGGCTATGACATAGCTCATCACTACTTGACATATTAAACCCTCCTAATCGTGTGTTGTAAACCCTATTTTTTCTTGTGAGCATACATTATCTTCAACGGAAAGTTTTTGTTGATGAGTTGCCTCCACTACATTGTCTTTCGGGTCATAAATGTCTGGTGGTAAGGTCCCTGACCCTATTGATGTGTCCATCTATCCAAAATCGCTTGTCAGATGTTTAAACTTCAAAATAGCTCGTAATGAAAACATGACGCTTTTAGCGGTAGCTGCTAGCGCCTCTGCAAAATAGCTTTTCGCACTTGTATTTTTTCAATGTTTAGGTGTCAACCAAGACATGACACATCACCACAATTTTCTCCTTGAAAGTTAAAATTTGGTTTTTAGAAGCAAATAAGTTTGCTACGTAAATTTTCATATGCCTGTGTTTTAGCTTCCAGGAAATGCTACGAAACCGTGAAAAATCGTGTAAATTCAAGATTTTAATGACTGTCTCAAAAAATTTAATTTCAACTACAAAAACTTCACTTTCAACCTCATGTTCTCTAAACATAATCAAATCTGAATGGGCAGACCTCTAAGGTGTTTCATCTTCATTAATGATGAGTTCAACATGGGCTCCTCACCCGCTACCATCTTTAAGTCCTTCTTCTCCAGCCTCGTTGGATCAACTATAACCGCCTTTGAGGTATTTGACTTGGTCCTTTAGCTTTCTTTGCCTGGATTTCATGTGCAAAAGTATTTTTTCTGATATGCATCACTCTCCCTCAATGGTCGTAGTCCATTTGATCAATTGTTGTGTGTTATCTAAGGTCTTTGCCATTAACATGAACTCCTAGCTTCTTCCAAACTTCTTTCTATTTTTCTCAACCGTACTTTCTCCGAACTCTCAGGTTTCTGTTCTTTCTTCAAGATCGCTATTTCTTCATTTTCCACTAACCGCTCCTTAAGAACCTCAATCTCTATTTTTTCAACAGATTTTCTTTTCTTCCCTTTACTTTACTTAACATTGACTTTCGTAGGTGAGTAGCACCAATGATGCTTCGGTGGTACGGAAAATTTTAGTGACCTTTGAACTTATTAACTTCTTTCCAAGAGTTTTGAAAGTATGTATTGTCATGGGCTTCTGCTTGAAAAATGAATCCCCGCATCCCACCTCAAACTCTAACTTCTTAGTTGTTTTGTCTTTCTAGGCTTTTTCCTCCTCATCTATGTCTTTAGCTTGGATTATGTAGATTTTCTCAATATCAATAGCATGTAGAATGTCTTCTGTTACTCCTCAGCCAGCACAGGCTTCTTGTAACCCTTTTGTTGCCATGTTTTTCACTTTTAGTTTTTACTTGCAGTGTAACAATGTGTGTGTATCAAATTTCTGCAATGGCTCATTTCCATGATTAATGTGTTCACTTTTCTCCACTAAAGGCATATACCTGTGGTTTAGACTTTTAGAGTGATGGCATCTACTTCAAACCACCGAAAAATACAAAATATCACTCTACTCTCTCTAATGTATTTAACTCATCTAAAACTAGCAACTTGATTAAACCATGATGAAAGAGTGGTTTTATTTCCTTCAAACATTTAGCTTGAACTTTTATTCTAAATTTCAGCTAAGCTTCTATATAAGTAAAAGTAAATCAAGAGACCTACCACCAAATAAACAAGGCAGGTTCTAAAATGGTATGAGTAAACCATGTGGAAATTCTTCACAAGTGAAGCATTTTCGAATGATTAGTGGCTTTGAGAGTTGTATTTCATGTAGCTCGGGGATGGTATCGTGGAGATCAATCTCACTATGCTTCCTGCTTGATAAATTCTCGTATTCCCGCATAAAAACTTGAAGCCTTTGAACCATTGTTCTCCTCCTCTATGAATTCTTGTTTCTCGTTGCATAGTTCCCTGTGTTAATGAGGTTAAAAATTCCCAATCATGAAGCTATCCTACTGAAATGTATGGAAAATCCTTAGAAAATCGCACATGGCATCCTTGAAATCTTCAAAAACCGCAACACCCTACCTTCTCCGAAAACGAAGTCGGGCTTGGCCTTCATTCAAATAAATCACAGTTCATGGCTCACATTCATATTTATCATTCTCCTTTGTTGGTCTTCTTTATGCACCATGGTTCTTTTATACCTTCTTTGCCTCGTCAATTAAATTCATTAATTTTAATTGAAACTTCAGCACAAGCTTGGCTTGGTAGTCAGCCCAAAAGTTCAGAAAAAGAAGTGGGGAATTACAAAGATTTTAATTAGGAAATATTTTAAAAGCCACAGACAACTTCATGCCTTCAACATGACTAAGGCATGCTGTGCAATAAGTGATGACTTAGACATGACCCACATATTGTACTTTAATTTAACCTTAACTGACCTATGACATCACTCTTAACACTTCTAATCATTAACTAACACTCTAGCACTGGCCTTGAAAGGGCAAATATTAAAAGAGAATACCTCTTTTCATAGCGCATCAGCAGTATTTCTTTGCAGTTTTAGCTACTTAAAATTATCGCCTAATTCGTAGCGAAAACTTTACGCGATCAAAAGGCAATTTATGCAATAGAAATTTTAATAAAATGACTTTTCTATTTATAAGTTTAGAAATAATATGTCAGTAGTAATGACTCCATGTGACATGAAAAAGACTTGAATGGGGTGGGTTTGGACTAGGATAGGCTGTTAACAAGAAAAAAAAAAAAAAAACTCTCTACCAACTAAATTTATTAAAATAACCTTTATGACCATACCTTGACAAACATCCCAAGACTATGTCAAATGATGTTTAACTTTTTTCCGAGTGATAAATACATTCATCAGATGGTGTGCTCAGGAAAGTACCAAAGAACTCCGTAGTTCTAGTGCTATCCATCTTCTTTGAAAACAAAAACTCTTAAAATTCATGCCTTCTTTCAAACTTTAATGCTACTTCATTCCCAAGCCCAAGCTTGATTTTTAATATATTTATTAGCAAACACATGCATGAACAACATAATGGAATGAGAAATCAAGAGAATTTAAGAGGAATAGTAACAAAACATACCATTGACAGTGCCTAAAAATACACAATCCATCTCCTGTATCGTGTAAATGTCATTCCCCATGAAATGCAAATACTTTGAATGGACCTTTCCAAATATTCTCAAACTTACCATGTTTACTCCTTTTATTCAATCCCTACTTCTCCCACTTCAAAACCACATCTTGAATTTGAAATTTTTCCCATTTGACCTCTCCGTGAAATGTCTTCGATTCTATTTTAGATTTCAATATAGACTTTCCTTTCCCCGTGAAGAGCCAATTGATTTATTCTCTCCGTATTTCATTCATTTTCCTCCATCCACAGCATATCAGAAAGGAACTTCCCCAAGGATGTAGGAAAATAGTTTTCAACTCCATATACCAACTCATAAAGGTGAAGTTCCGCTGACTTTCTTTGAAAACACTTCCATCACCACAAAGCATACTTTAGCTTCAAATTCCATGACTTCTTATTTTCCCCAACGCTTGAAATAATCCCCGACAATTATCTTGTTAGAAGATTCATCAAGACCATTACCTTGTGGATAATATGTATAATGCCCATGTAATGTGATATTGATGAGAAAACCGATCACTTTCTTGGATTTGAATGCATGCAAGTACTGTCGTTGATGATCTTCATAGGGCGGCCCAAACTCAGACAAGACAGCATGGTCAAAATGAAATGATAACTCTAATCATTTTTCATTTAGTTGGGAATGCTTAAATCCACTTTGTGAAATAATCAATTGTCGTTGAATTCCAGCGATGCTCACCGAATATGATGATGTAATCTCACCAATAAAATTCATTCTCATCATTTAGAATGGCGCCTCAACATAAATAGCAACAAGGTAAAGAACAAGCTTTTCTTACCATCAAAAATCACATTCATGGTAGGCAACAATATTTTTGTAGACATCTTTGAACATAGTGGGCTAGTAGCATCGCTTCTAAGAATTTTATTTATTAGACCAATAATATGATCACAAATATCTCTTTTGAACTCTCAATCACTTTTTATGCTCTCCTCTTCCTCAAAGAACAATTCAAAGAATACAACCAATATCTTTCAATACGTATTTTTATCAATGATGCAAGATTCTTATGGATTTTACCCACAAACTCAGTTTTAGACTTTGGTTGGATCCGGTTATATCCCAAGATGATGTAAGACAAAAGCATTGTCTTGTACTGGCCATAAATAATGTACTTTTCAATGTAGCACCAACTCTTCATCTTCATCTGACACTTTGACTGTACATATCAGCCTTTACATAGCTCCCCCTACCTTGAATAATTTTTTGCATTCATCTCTATATCATATTCCAACAAGTTAGCTATCCACTTCTCATTTATTAGACTGGATGAGTTAAGATTTCCTTTCCACAATAGCATTAGAAAAAAATCTATAACATGAGAAATGCATGTAAATTAAATCTGTCAGCTTTGACCAAAGCATAGCTTTTCATAAGAGATAACATACTAAGTCTACACAGTTACACACTCGCTAAAAAATGAAAATGTTACCAATAATTGGATGTAATTTCGTTAAAGAAACTCAACAATTGTATTTTCCATGTAACAAAAACTGTACTTTTGTGAAAACTGGGGTCAATTTCATCGAACGTTTGAGTAAGTGCCTTCTTGATCTCTCAATGAATGTCTTGTTTCTACTATCCACTTGATGGTTACCTCTTCAACATTCTATTTATGTATTTTACAATCTCAAACAAATTAGAAGCTGAACTTCCTCACAAAATTACCTTTCCAAGGAAAGACCTAAATCTCTTTTCTCGCTTCTAGTAGATCCACTTTCTGAACAGCATCGACTCCTACTTGGATCAATCTAATCCCATATTTAGAACATGCTCAAGTAATTCCCCAAGGTTTAAGAAAAATTATTTTAGGGGATTTAGATAAATTAAACCTTATACACTTCAACAAAATTTTCTAGGTGCCTAAGCATTCATTTTCCTTGAGAAATTCACATGTACAAGCAGAAATCACTCACTTTATCCTTCTCATGTGAAAGGAAATGTCCATTTCTCTTTTGGGGGCAGTTCGCATTCACCTATCAAAGGCACTGGCATACATGAATGTGCCCCATGGTGTGTAAGCTGGCTTTTCTTCTCCAATCTTCCTTTGATGCAACAAAGGATTGTACCCATGTCCATCCAAAGATAGATCTTAACTACACAATGTCTTCATATAACTTGGTCCATTTTTGGGAGAGGGGTAATTGTCCTTTAGAGATGGCTTTGTTCAAGTTTCCTCCAAGTCAATGCATTCTGATTTCTCCACTCTTTTTTCCGACCGAGAACCAAAAGTTTGCAAGCCATCAGAATCGATTGGAACAATACTCTGGCATCAAAGAGTGTTTACTTTTTCTAACTTTAAGTACAGAGTAGAAGTGGATTAATACTCCCAACTTCTATATTTTTCATTTTATTTTAATAGGAATGGTATGATGAATTATAGTTGGATCATACTTTCTAAATTAGCATAACTCCATGCAAAAATGTCTATGAACCTTTTCATCATCTCTAATATATTTCTATTTCATGTCAACTAAAAGAAACCTTTGAAATTTGGGCTGGCTTTTTTCATCGCTACTTTACCAAGGTTACAACTTACTTCTTCATTATCAACTCAGATTCTAGGTTTGGAACATGATCATTTTGATTTAAAAAGATTTTCAAGGGGTATGGAGACTTCGGGTAGCAGAATTTTATATCAGAATACTTCAAAATTTTGTTTCAACAAGCATGTTTCATTGATCACTTGTGTGCTTTCAAACTTTCACTTCTATAACTTTTTTTTACTTGTTTGCTTACCCTCAAAAATCACGAATGGATAATATTATTGTAAGAAAAAAGGTCATGGGTGAACTTTAACTCATATTTTTCAAAGTGAATGTGCAGCACATTAAATGTCTCATGCAGACATCTAGGGAGTCAAATAATTTAAAGTTTTAACTGGCCTTTACAATAAATGTAATATCTTTTGAACATTATCAACATCTAGACTAAAATTTGTGTAGTAATTTCTCATTCTCACATCCTTAGTTTGATATACACCTCAATTATTAATAATTAATTCAAACAAAAGCAAAAATATTTTAAAATTGATTATTTTCAAAAATTCAACTCATAAAATAAAGATTCATACTCAATTATAGTTATTGTGAAATCAAAATATTTGTAAGAAAGAATCATTTTCTATCTTTGAATGTATCCACCTACCATCCTCTTCTTCCTGCCGATCCATAAATGTAACAAATCACCAAATCCTTTCCCTTCTCTTCACCGATTTGTTGATTTTCGCTTTTCATCTTCTCGCTTCATTATTGCCCATTAAAAAGGAGGATCTGACCAAGATTAAACAAGATATGTTTAAAAATTCAGTAGGTTTTCCTATTATCAATGTGATGTCATTCTTCTTTCTTTGTGGAGTATTTTTCAGTTTCTCTGTTCAAAAGAAATATATATTAAGAACTATCCGCACAGCTTGATAGCTCAAGGTCTTATTAATGATATGAATGAAAGAAGCACCTAGGGAATGTGTTGGCTATCCTGTACTTTTAATGGGCTTTGGTTTTTATTTAAGAAAATGAAAATCTGTGAATCCCATTTGTGTCTAGGACCTAGCCTCTTAAATTTTATGATACTACAAGAATAAATTTGTTTTTGTTTAACAATTTTATATTAATAAGAGACAGAACAATTTATCTGAATGAATTAACAGGAAAACCTACTGAACTGCAATCAGGGAGTAATAAAGACTTGACCATTAACAATGGAGTTCAAGTTCAGATAGCATTACTAGAAGAAAAGGCCAAAAGGATTTTAAAAATGTATTTAGAATATTAGATAACCTCAGAGCTGGGTAAAGCTATAAATGGTAAAGCTGACAAGGCAAATGAAGATCATGAATCCACACAATAGAGGAAGGAGTGTATACGTATATAATTACTTAGTAATCTCAATGAATGAAATCAGTTGAACATTGTTGGGTAAATTTAGTTAAGACAGTATTGCACTCAGTCTTGAAGTAATATTCCTAGTTACTTCATTATGGAGAAAATGTTAGCAATGAAATGAATGAATCAAAATAAAACAATGACAAGATAGATGTACTTTACCTTTTAATTTAATACAGAATATTGAATTATGATGTCCACTCATTTATTCATTGCTACTTTAATCAACATATGTAGGTTCTCCAACGTATCAAGAAAATCTATATGATCTGTTAATTTCATTCACCTCTAAATTAATTTAAATAAACAAAGGATTAATAAAGCTTGATAATAACATCCTTAGAGAGATCTATAATAACTTGAGAAATATAAAATATTCTTTTATATATACTATAGAGTGATTTACGGCATCTTCAGTATTATCTCTATCTAGAAAATATAGTTCTAACTTATCTAACAAAACTATTTGTTAATAGCTGGCCCATGTTTACAATATTACTGAAAATATCTTTAAAGATGACTTAATCAATAATTTTAATTTATATACTCTTTACATCTAAAGCCAACTTGATGTATTTTTCAATTGTTTATTTAGAATTAATTGTTGTAAAAAGGAAATTGCTGTATACTAAAACTCGTCTACTGTACATTTTCATAGCATTTTGAATCTATTCTTTCAATTCTAGATCTTTAATATTTTCATATATTTGAACTTGATCATTTTTAAAATAATTTTGTATAAAATCAAACCAAATAACTGCTTTTAATGCTTCCTTCTCGCATCTAATGTTTCATCACACCTTTTCACCAGCTTTTGCTTTTGTTGCTACAACAACTTGAATAATTTGTTGTATCAATAATTTGTATCTTCATATTTTTCGCTTCATATTTACCAGAATCTTGTAGGCATTTATAAAATTATTTAGCATGTTGTATTTTCGATTTCAGCTCAAAGGAAAATAAGTCTTCAATATACGGATATCGACCTTTCCGTATATCTGGCAATGGTAATAAGAATCGCTTCTTTAAGAACTCTTTATGTTTTGGCCACACTTTTTTGGTTCATCAACTTCATTGGTATATTAGAAAATATCTGTATATCAATACTCTATCATAGCATTTTGCTAAAACTTATATCGAAACATTCATAAAATTAATTTTTATTCATTATCACGATTTCTTTTTTTTCAAAATTTTCCATTTGTAGATTAATTCGTCTGTCCACATCTAACTTTTCAACTCGCCTTCTATTTTACTATTCAAGAAAGTAATAAGCTTCGTGTCAGGATGGTTTATCCGTCAATTCTTCTTTTGTTTTTTGGATTTCTAAATTTGAGTCACAGAAGTAGGTCTCTCTCAATAATATATGATCTAGATTGATGGCCATCAAGATGTATAACTCAATTATATTGGTCCATAGGTAATTTTTGGTGTAAGAAATTTGTGTTAGCAAACTCAAGTCTTTTCAAGGCTTTTGATTTTTCTTCAAGTCTCTTGACCAGCTTCATAATTGTTGGCATTGATTAATGTTGTTTTACAGATTTCCATATTCTCAATCATTTTCTTCAACCGTTAATTTCATTGTTTTTCAAAGACATTTCCTCCATCGTTTTTACCATTCTGCCTCCGCTTCATCTGTATGTTGTACCCATGATGTTGAAGATTTTGTATTGGAGGGTAGGAATGATTAAACACATCACATTTAAGCACATACTTCTAAGTTAACTTTTCTCCCAAAGGTAGAAGGAACAACAACAATAATAATAGTGGTATGTATTTCGTAGGAATGGTGAAAGTATCAGTCATGTCATTTTTTCTTTTTTTTTTATATACACCATTTGATCTTCAGCATTTTATTTTAAAATAGCTTTTATGATCAACTCCATCATATCCTCTTTTTCTTTTCATGGCAGCATCTCTACTCATAAAATTTGAATTTATAATTTAACTGCTTTCTATGTCACTAATATTTTATCATTTTTCTTTCTTAATCAATACTTTCCAGCAAAATTTTCACATTTGATGGGTCAACTCCCAGTTTGTAAAATCAAATTTTCTAAGGCCTTTATCCTTAGATATTTTGCATGTAGTGAGCATTTCTACCTAACTTTATCTAACCTGTGTTGGTGAATCGTATTTTGCAAATTTTTACCACACTATGGTCTTTGTTACTACCGTTGAATAAAGAATTTCACTGTGTCTCCGTGGAAATTTAATCGTCAAGTTCATGAATACTTTTAGCATCTATTTCCCAAATTCTCGTCTTCTTATAATTGCCGTTGTTTTTGGAGTTGAAGTGGTGGGTCAAGAAAGACATCATCATCTTGTGCATAATCATATGCTAAAAGTAACTCTGTCTTTTACCACTGCCTTTGGTTTTAAGAATTGAGAGTAAATTTTACCTTTTTATCTCTTCATTTTGCTTCGATCCGTTTATATCTTTTCAATGTCCAAGTCTTTTTCATTTGCTATTTTAGGTATGGAAATAAAATAAGAAGCTTCCATGTTAACCGCTTTTCAATCATCTAGTTGTTCCGCTTTCAGGTTGTCAAGTTGTCTTTTTCAATCTCTGGCTAAAATCTCATTAACTATTACTCTGTATCATTGTTCTAATGGCTAAACGCTGAGCTGTTTCTTGCTATTTGTATCATCAATTTCAATCACTTTATCTTTTCGTATAGTGATTTTAGTTCTCTTATTGTAAATCAATTTGAATTTGTTTTTGGGCAGTAGTTTCTGCTTATGTGGCCTTTATCTTCTCTCGCCTCTTTATTTTAAGTCGTTTTTTGGAGTGGTTTACCAAACTCAAGGGTAAAATTTACTTTTCCGCTAACCTGAGTCAGCTGAATCTACCAATGTATTTTCTACACACTGTCCGATTAGCAAACTTTTTCAATATCAAAGCCTGGTCATGTACAAAAGGAGGTAGTTTACCCGAGTTTAATATTGTTGAGAAAACCTTTATAGGGTCATAATCATAGGCGCTTATGGAATTTACACTCAAAATCTTCTAGTCATCTTTTCAAGATCCCTATTATTTACTATAAAAGGGCCAATTTGATTTTTTAGTTTGAATTGAGTTTTCTTCGAGGCCAAGAAATTGATGGCATCAACATTCAAACCCGTCTCAAATACTCTAAAGAAAAGACTCTGATAGTCAAAAATTAGGTAATTTGTATGGAAGCAAATTGTTCCAAAGATCAATCTGTGTTTTCATAAAAGTACCAATCTCCCATTTTACATTGCTCGATAGTTGTAATATCCTTTCATTCTTCACTTACCCCAGGGCCGTTGATTTATGGTAGTACCATACTGCCTAATGAATAAATCAGAAATTTTGTAGCCGTATTCACTTCCTCTTTTCTCAATAGTGATTTCCAACGTACAACCCATAGCCGGCTCTTCGTTATTCATTTTCTCTAATGCTATCGAAAGTGATCAACTTCATGGAGAATAAGAACAAGTGAAATAAATATGAAGAATATATTAATACCGTGGGCAGATTTTTCAATCGATGGTGTATGTTATCTACCATGAACCCGGCAAAGTCAAAAATCATGGAAGGAGGTCGACACTGTGTGATAAAGTAGACAAAAATCCAAGGACGGATTCACTGCTGAATTCGTCAAAGGAAATAGCCCAATATGGAAGGATAACATCGAAATTACACAGTCTTGAACCTTCGTGAAATTTAAGTGAATAGGGATAGATTCAGCTTTGGAATGGTCTGAAAGAAAGTCAAGCAAAGTTCTGAAAAACTAAGGCAATCTCCTCTAGGGAAATCCAATCCCAAATATAACCGAGTCAATGCTTCAATCGATAGGAATCCTTCGAAGGTCAAACCGTAGTTGCAACATTTCATTTATAAAGACTCTACAAAGGATAAGAATTCCTATCAAAGATTCACAATTGCTCTCTGTCCGGAACATACAGTACTTTTGGTACATTCTTACCAAAATCTTCTGACCATGATGTGCTACCGGGATTACAGGTAAATTTGTCTCCCTGATAGGCATGTCATATTTATCTAGGAATCCCTTTCATAACACACCAGAACTTCTAATAAGTTGGAATTCTACCAGCTGCATGTGTAATTTTATAACTACACTGTACTATGTATACTTTCTCAAGAGATATTGCAACAAGGGGACTGACAAAGACGCGTTTTTTTTGCAAAGGAGTGCAAAGAGCCCAGCTTTGTCGCTCGCACTTAGGAGGTTTCACCTTCAGGTTTAGACAGTCTAGAGCCTCAGCTTTTCAGGTTTCCATTACTTTTGTCATTTTGAGATAACCAAATAAAGATTGCTACTTTGCAATAGTTAATTTTTCCAACCAGGGGAAATTTGGACATTCTCACAATGAGAATCTGGGATCCGTTCAACAAAGTTTAAGACAAAAAAAAAACACGTGTTTTCCCCAATGTTGTGGCCGTAAAAGATCAGTTTTAGGAAATCAGAGGGTTGCAAGACCTTTTCAAGCCATGGCTGATTTATAATAGAATCAGTGATTTGGATTTTTGGTGAGGTCAGAACAACAGCTTCTCGGGGAAAAACTTGCGAGGGTTTGCAGTACCGAAGTGCAGCGCTGGACAAATTATGGTTTATTTTCTTAATTCGTGTTTATTTTAGCTATGAAATGACCAATTTAATGGTCAAGCTTCGAATAGTTGAAGAATACCTTAACTCATGTATTTTGTCAGCTTTAATTAGAACACCTTCCAAATGCTTCTTTATGAAATACTCCAAGCTTTGTTTCTATCAGTCGATCTATGTTGCAAAATCTTTTATTAACAAATCAAAGAAATGAAAGTAACAAGACTTGAATCGGAATTTAAGGCTTCAAAACAAAGTTGAAGCTTGACAATACAGATATGATAATCCAGTTTTAAAGTGTGATTTTAATACTCGTAATACATAGATAACGTTAATAAAACTTATAAAAATGTTTAATCTACTATAATCTTTAAAACGCAATAATCATGAACAACACTGAAGTAGAGTGGTTTTTTTAGATTTTTTAAGGCTGCAAACCACTAGGCCTGCCATTTGAATACCAAATGGTATTCTCAAAATGAACGCGACGCAATGAGAAGACGCCACGTCGCAAAGCAGCAATCCTATTTCGCGACTGTAGGTTGGGCATTTGGAAAACGTTTTGTTTTTGAATGCTAATGCATCGTCAACCTGGATCTCGTGGTTTGGGCGAAGGTCTTAGATGAATTTTAAAGTCATGGTGGAAAGTTATGAAATACAAAATTTTATGCGATATACAATATAATAAAACCTTTGTAAAAAAAATACTTTATAATCAAGTGTTTTAATATATAAAAGTTAAATATATATGAGGGTATATAATTCAAAGGTAAATAAGGGGCATATATATAATAAAGGTTTATATATATGTGTGTGTGTCTATGAGTAATATGTATTTAATTATATTAATGTTTATATGAAAACATGAGAAGCTCACATAACTAAAAAGAAAAAGGAAATAAATTCCATCTTTAACCCCGGTTTAGGTATGTATTAAGTGAGAATGATAATAAGATTTATATATGCTGATGAAAAATTAGATAAATGATATGCAAGAGGGGTGGTATTTCTTTGTTCTACATAGTAGCAAAATATGACTAATGCTTTTGCATTTTACTTTAGATATATATTTATAGATCATGGAAATGTATACTCACTATAAGGGGAGGGATATTTATATAATGTTAGTTTTGTTACAAGGTGAATTCAGGTTTTCAGGGCTTAAACATGGATAATTAAATTTAAAAAAACTTATAATAGTGGGTTTTTGGAGATAATTTAGCATACATTAATTATCAGATAAGGTTTGTTTATAGGGATTTAATAAATAAATTAAAAGTTAATATGACCATGACACAGCAACACTAAATATAATTATATGACTAAGTAAAGTGATAATGTAAAAGCAAAGCTTTACTTCTATTTATAATTTTGACCACTTTGACCTAGAATATAATATTTTTGGGAGGGTTTTTTAATGTTTTTACGATGAAGGAGATTAATGACAAAAGGAGATTTATTTTTATTAAGTAAAAATATCATAATGAAGAATGAAGTGTAATGGATAATGGTGTAAATGATGAGCACCTAGGGATTAATAGAATCTAATGCTTTAACCTAACAAATATTGAGTCTTGGGTCCAAATTCTAATATAAGTCAAGGAAATTCTCTGAAGCCTCTTCGACTAGAAGTTTAGAATCTTAATAACTAGAGGAATGCAGTGATTTTTTCCTGTAACAAATATTACAATGATTCTCCCACCTTTTTCTACCTACCTAACTTTAACGAACATTTTTTCTTTCCTTTTGTGCATTTGAGATAAATAACCTTGAAACATTTTATTCTTTGAAAGCAATTAAAACTATTCAAATCTAACTTAGGTCATCTCGAGGGATCATCGCATTAAACCGTATGAGCTCCTATTTACTCTACCTACTCAACACCAATGGATTAAACCTCCATCAATTAATCTTTATTCACTATTCTATAACAAATTGAAATCATGACAACAAGTTTAGTTACTCAACTCATCATGTGATTATGGGCATTTATCGACACTTTGTCATAATAATTCCAGAATATATGCAGTAAAGGTATTTGAATTTGTACACTTTCCCTTGCTTTATTTCTTCTTTTCGGGTCTATATTTTTCAGTCCTTGATCTTCTTTGAGTGACTCTTGTAACTTTTTTTTTTTTTTTTTTTTTGCTTACAAAATATGTAGGTTAAACTTGAGAAAACAAGGTATGGGTATATTTTTACAGACCATCATAAGTCAATTCCAAATTAAAAATCCTACCAGAGACCCCAATAAAAGGTCATAACATGGGGATGGGAATTTTCCTAGTGAAATGTCAAGAACTCTAAGACTAGTAGCCTTCACCTAACTGATAATCATAATGTGCTTTGTTTTCGCAAAATCGACATTTATGAAATTTTACTTTTCAAAGTTTAGGTTTTAAATTGTTTAAAATTTAAAATAAGACATCCAATCCAATCTACACACTTTCAATGAATATTTACAATGACGAAGTAATCGGGACTAACTATTGCTGAATTTATAGAATATATATTGAGCATTCTATCATTAACTAGTCCATCTTTAATATCATTTCGATCCAAATCTCTAATGAAGAAAGTACTTTCAGCACGCTATATCCATAACTTTGAAATTTTCTGTAGAAAGTCAAATTTTTCCATGCTTCCTCTTTTTTCTCCAGTAATCCCACTTTTACACTTTTATCTCCAATGTGAAAGTCATCTTCTTTAGTTCTTTTATCAAAGATTTTCTGATTTTATCTGTGAATGGCTTGAGATTTTTCATATACTTTTCCCTTCGTCTGCTATGAATGAATAGTTTGATTTATCCTTTCCTTTGTATAATGGCTGAGTTCTACTTGTGATTCTTTGGGATAGACTTTTCGACACGGAACACCTAAAGATGATGGGAAAATTGGCATCCATCCCATATACAATCTAGTATGAGAGGTTCCAATCAATTTCTTTGGTAGTAAGTTCCCTCACCATACTACATAGACTAACTTTTATTCCAAGTTTTCTTATTTTTTCAAGTAGTTTTTTATAATATCATACATTTTTATTTGGAGACTAACTAGAAGCTAATACTCTTGAGGGTAATAAGCAAGAAAATTTAAGGCTACATATTTGTGACAAAATGCAATCATTTTTTTTTAGATTTAAATGTCACAATACTGCAGATTGTTATTTTCTTAGGCATCCAATCATAGATAAAAAGTTGTTTTCTTTATGAAAGACATTGATCAATCAAAGGTTTGTCTAGTAGAATTACTAATCCACTTGGTGAAATAATCAGTGGGCACCCACATTCACCTTTGTAAGGTCAAGAGTGAGGGTATGTAATTTCTACAATCAGAATTCTAAACCCTATCATGCTGAAAAAAATCTTTAGCATTTGTTAAAGGTGTACAAATTTTTTTTTCCTTCAAAAATCCCATTTGTGACAGCAAATAAATTTTGTAGCATAAGTAAATAAGGTAGGCTAGTAGAAACCAGTCAAAAGAATCTTATCCATGTACTTTTCCAAGATAGTGTCCTCCACAATCACCTCGCATGTACCTCCAAGAATTTTGTCATCTTCCGATTTTAGTAAACAATTAAGTAATATCCCATTCTTTTCTTCTCCAAAAAGAACATTATTGAATACAGCATTCATTGCTTTAAGTTTGATGATTCTCAGTCAGTTCTTAGTGTTAATCTAGGAGGAGCTTGTAAAATTTCTAGTACAAACATGCTAGGGGATATCCAGTACCATGTGGTGAGTCTAGAAAGGCTTCATCGATCAATGGAGTCGCCATCTTTCCTTCCTCGGTCATCAACTTGGGAATAAAATTTATATCCAAAGTATTTAATTTGACTGTCTGTCAGGTCTCATGCAACCTTGTCCTTTTTTATGTTAGCTTAGTTGGTTTAATATAGGCAGCATATATTCAAGGATAGTGGCAATCCACTTTCCTCTTTCTTCCATCCACCAACCCAAGTAAATATACTTTGATTGCCACAAAATTAGGGACACAAGCAATAATGAGTAAAGAATGTACACTGAATATTTTATGGCTTTTGTCCAAGGATAAAGCTTGCTTTTTCCATTATGTTATATTTGAAAGATGCATCTCTTGGTTATTTTGACTAAAAATGCTATAGTAATGTTTAAAACTTTATTTACTTTTCTTCCAGAAACAGAACTCATGTTTATGGTATACTTTGAGGTTTGCTTAAAAGATTATAACCTTTTTCTGAAGTTCATTTATTAGGACCGGTGTTTTTGTTAAAGCATGTTTAATGGATTCAAATGATTATTTGGTTTAACCTATTCATTTTAAAACAGTCTTTTTTTAGCATGTTATTCAGCTGATGATTTCTGCTTAAGTTAGAAAATAAATCTTCTCAAAAAGTTAATTTTACCTAAAAAATGCTTGTAACTATTTGATGTTCCTAGTAATGTCTGCAGAGGCCTATTCTTGCTAGATCTATCTCAATAACCTCCTTGAAATTTATGTGTCCATACTCTTCTTCCTTCCTCTGAGAATGCTAAAAAAGAGTTTTATTTGGATTTAATGAGATACCCAAATTTTCTACATTTAATAAAAACTTATCTCAAATGATAAGTGTTCATTATTTGAATTAGAAAAGATGAATAATACCCAAATAAATACCAATCATGTATTTCTCAGTTAAAAGGCTATGTCCATAGCCCTTTGAAAAGTAGCTCTAGTATTCATCAAACCAAAAGGCATTTTCATTACGCTACGAAAGTGTCTCTATGGAGTGGTAAAGTTGCTTTAAATACCTTCCTTTTGACAAGTATCCTCTGCTATATCCTCGAAAACCATACAATAAAGATATCCTTGAAGAACCAATCACCTTTGTAAACATGATCCATCTTGGGTAAAGGGTAATTATCCTTCAATGATAGTTTATTGAGATTTCTAAAATATACACATAATCTAATTTCAAACTGCTTTTCTTTAGAGGGTACTAATTTTGGATACCCAATCAATATCTGATCGTGCAATAATTTGGGCATCATGTTGTTAATTTTTCAATCAAAGGTAATAAGACGATTAACTTCTCAATTTTTGTTTAAATGGTTTCTCGATCATCTTTTATAGGTTCCTCAGGTTGAATAATGGTGTCATATGCTTTTAAATCTTCATAACTCCATGAAAATGCCTTTTGATATTCTTTAAAAGTTCAATGTATTTTTCTTTTTCGAGGGGGTAACAATTATCAATTTGATCATTTTTGGTTTTTCTGTTTACTCCAATGTTAATTTCATAATGGTCACTATCAAGTTCTATTTTAGGCTTTTTGGGTACATCATTAGAATTAAACAAGTCCTCTAAAGGAGTTAAGCCCTCTTGGAAAAAATTATCTTTTAAATCTAACATCTCACTTATCTTCAATTATTTACATCTACTCTCTTCTAAGTTATCTATACAAATTGAGTAACATACAGTTTGGTAAGTTTGTGTACATCCATATTATTTATTTCATAATTAACATCTCCATCTATATTACATTCTAATCTAACTACTATCCTGTCTATCTTACAATTTTGAAATTCATCCTCATTATTCACAAAATGGTAAATATGTTCATCTTCGTGAGAAAATCTTCAAATATTTGACATTATTTGGGACAATGGTATCTATATTTAACTTCAAAGCATTGTATTCATGTGTCAATAAAAGGTAAATTATACAAGAAGCAAAAGTCGCTAGGCAATGCGTTGCAAAATTTTGTTTTCTAGAAATATAAACTCACAAAACAGTAAATCAATTTAAACAACTGAACAAGTGTATCCTATATCCTGTTAATTCAGATTATGAACAGAATATTTAGCCTATTTTTTTAATGACTAATTCCTAATCTCCCATGATTAAAATTCTTTCCTGGGGCCCCTCTATTAGATTTGGAGGCCAAATAGTGTGTAGGAATTTACATAGAAGTATAGATCAAGAACCAAAGGTCACCCCACAGGCAAAATGTAGATAAAAATAAGTACACCATTATAATCACGTTGTTAAAAACTTCTAGGTATTCACTTAGCCAACACATGGCTACTCGGTGAATTTTGTTAAATATAAAAGAAAAGTTACATATGTTTTCCTATAAATCAAGTTATTAGGAAAATGAATTCTCCATACTCTTAAATAGAGATCATGTGACCAATCAGTATGTTAAGCCACGATTAAGTGCTGAAATTTAGGCAGATAACTTGATCAATACAACCTTGACTTTCGGATTATAAGTTACAAATGCACATGGTAAAGAAAACAGACTCTTAATTTGAATGGCAATTAATTGTTATTTCAATCATTTCTATGCGTGTCTTAATATCCCTACATCCCCCCAAGAACAATCAGATAGAATTTAGCTGAGATTTATACAGTATATACATTTTATTTCATGTGTTTAAATATCCAACATCCTCTCACAGCTGTGCCCAGACAGGATTGAAGGATTTACAGCATAGCAACAGAGGCATGATAAGACAGAGTCATCCCCTGATGACAACCTTTGAACCCTCCAAGCTGTGATGAATTTCATAAACTCTGCCTGTGAGAGCCTTTGAAATAGAGACATCAGCTATTTTTACCATTTTGCTAGACAATGGTTAATTTCCATATTCTATCATGAATGGAGTTTTTGACAAGGTATGAGTTCAATGTGTTTTGTCATATGTGTTGAATTGGACTTTTACATAAATGTATAATTTTGATTATCACACCAAAGCAAGCTGATACGCTCGATAATAATCAAATCTGGACATTCATGAAGCCACGATGGTTTCTTTTGCTTAGCTTCAACCAAACTCAGACGATATTCTGCTTCCGTCAAGAAAGTTGGAGATGGCACCACAGCAAGATCAAGTACGAGGCCTGAACTGAGTGAAATTATGTCCTATAGTAGACCTTTCGTACCTGCTCACATTACTCAAACTCAATTAGAACTTAAAAGAAACCAATTGCCATCGAAATGCTGTTTCTAACCGTAATGAACTCCAATCACCAGACTTTCAATATATCAAAGCATTCTTTTATTTTCTTCAGCGGACTTTCATGAGGTTATGTACAAACCCATAAAAATATCCTGGGCAAGCAAAGGAAGGGTCAGACTGCATGGGTTAGACATGCAAAGCCATCAATGAAACACAAGGTATGTATCAACTCTGAGGGCAGAAGGCATGACCCTAAGCTTTGGGAACCAAAAATTAAAGGGAGGTAGGTATGTTTACAACAACATGTGAAAGTGTGTAAAGATCACAAAATACTTAATCGAGAGAGGGTGAATTTTCCTACTAAAGGATTAAATACTCAAATAAACAGCGGGTGTCCCAAGTCTATCATTTCAAACTTGTTTTTGAGGCTAGAAATTCACATGGTTTATATGGTTTGGATCACTAACAAGAAGGATAAGATCATCAAATATGTGAATGGTGATGGTAGTGGGAATAACTACCCACCTTCTTTGTGACAGCATGTTGAATGACACCTCTGTAGTGTCACATTCAGGGAAATCTATATCCATTTTTGAATACCATACTGAAAGAGCTATTTGGAGACCACAGGAGACTTCTATGACAAACATAGAGTCTTTTGATGTTGTGTATTCACAGGCTTTTCATAAAAATATCCATGTATACAATATTTAACATCCATTCCATGGAATTTACTAAAGGAGGCAAGTAAGAAGGGAAAATAATCATATAGAATTCATTTTGGCATAGGGGAAGGTTTCAAAGATAAAGGATGGCTTTCAACTTAGAAAAACTGAAGCACAACAGCTTTATACAACTATCCACTCTTCTCATCTCGTCCAAAATTTTTGTAGAAACCAACTATTTAGATGTTTTCTTTCCTTGGAAGATGGAACAAAAGATCCTACATTGCTTCTATGAATACAATGAGATTTTCATCTTAGCTTCATCCCAATCTCAGAATGACCCGAGGTTTCTCTCTGCTTCTGATCAATTTTTCTCCGGAACTTGATGAAGAAGTGTAAGAGTTTTCAAACCCAGACCTTACATAGACTGCTGGGATCATGAAAATACCCAAGATGAATCATTGCAGACTCCAAGAGAGTGGACCCATTTTGGAAGTGAGTATAAGGAACAATTTCGAGATTTTAGAGATTTTCATCTCATCACCATCATCCGAACCAGGAAGAATGCTATTAAAAAGAAGTTGTAGGAGGGTGGGCAAACACATTCCCAAATTTGCCTACAAGTTGTATGTAAACAATCTCACTAACCAGCTCGGGCAGTGTCACATATTTTCATCAAACTCACATCTTTCAATGATTATATTTTTTTGTATTTTGTTTAAAGAATTTACATCCTTTCAATATCTTCTTTAATATTCAAACAAAAATACATTTTTCACTCAGGTTCTAATGCTTTATGTTTCATATCCAATATGTTCATAAGCACTGCCTCCTAAAACAAAGTGACTCATATCCTGCCTGATCAGCTCCAAGCTTCTTCCTGGAGTTCTATTCTTTAGAAACCTTAGTAGGAGTGTGATTTACTATGCACTTGCACAAGCACTTGCTTCTTTCCAACAATTGAGACCAAGTCCCTTTAGATTGAAGCATACAATTAGCCATTTTTTAAGGTGATTCTTCCTTTCAACTACACCATTGTTGTGGAGTATATGGAATAGTATACAGCAGAATGAACACATGCTCAATGTGGTATGTTGATAACTATTAGAGCAATATATTATCCTCCATTGTCCTACCTTAACTTAAGAATTCGATGTCCATATTGTTTCTCAACAAAGGCCTTAAAGGCCAAGAACAAGTTAAAACTTCACTCTTGAGTTTTAAGAAATATACCCAAGGCATTTGAAAAAATCATCAATGAAAGTTAAGTACTTGTAACCGCAGAAAGAAACAACAGAAAGTGGACCGCATAAATCATTGTGCACAGCCGCAAAGGCTAAAGTGTGCCAGAAGAGGCACGCTTGTGAAAACTATCTTGATGACGTTTTCCGAGCACACATCCTAGAGAAATGACCCTGGCAAGATACCATAGGAAGGCCGTCACCATATTTTCCTTACATAGAGTTTGGAAGAGCGATAGTTTAAGTGATCAAATCGTCATGCCAAAGTTTGCTCACCATCATTATGAGCAACAAAAAAATGAGGAAGAGATGATACCCAAAGAACAAACTATAACCTTGTGGAATCATCAACAATGCTGAGCTTAAATATGTTTAGGATCTGAGTCCTTGATTACAATACCAGCAGGTGAGAATTTCACTATTTTCCTTCCACCGAATGAGTTATCCGACAAAATGTATTTAAGGCACAAGGTAGGAATTAGCAAGACATCATTAAATCGACCATTATCTGGATGAATGGTTCCAAATCCTCTAACACTAAGAGATCTATCATCACCAACATAAATATGTTTGGTGTTACAATCATTTCAAGAAGAAACATGGATTTATTTTTAACATGGTAAGAAGCTCCGCAATTAATGAGCCACTTCCAAGGAGAAGAAGAAGATACATTTAATGCATAACCGGGATTCGATGCTTGAAAACCAGCAAGAAGAAAGTGCCATGCTTAAGATGAAGGTGGTAGGTGCTCCAAATTGATGTTGCTTCCTTCTTCATTGTCAAGTTTCTAATGCTTCCATCTTCTTAAAACATTTGGACTTTGTATCCATCCCGATTGCAAAGGTAATGTTCATATGTCTTATTCCATTTGTTTTGATTTTCCTTATATTTTGGTGATTTGATTTTTTCTTAGCTTTATGCGAGAAATTTCTTTAGGGTCCTTGTTTGTTTTAGGACCATATTTTTTAGGATATTGCTTCTTGGGATTCTTTGATATGGCTATTTGGGGTTACATGATTTCTAGAAGCATTTCAAAGCAGTTGATAAGACCAAGGTGTAAAATTTTTTTCACCTTTATCAAAGAATCAAAAAGGCATCAAAAGAGATCTTGTGGTGTGGTTCTCGAAGAAATGATGGCTTCTTTTAGAATGGAAGGTGAAACAAACATGAAAGTATGTAAGACCAAGCTTAGCAAGAATGCAATATATGAGGCTACCATCATCCTTTTTTATCTTACAACCTTCTAAAGAATTATGAGGGTCTTAGATTTGGAAACAAAACATCTTCAATGGAGGATATAAATTATTAGTCCAAATTAAACTCATTTTTCAAGCCGGTGGCCCGGATTTTGATTTTTAACGCCAAAAATGCTTTTAGCTTTTCTGTGTGGCCCTTCATCAAAGCAATGTCAGTATACAAGGGAACTGGGCATCCGAGCAATGGACATTCCTATCCACCCTCATGCTTGACTCTGTTGATTTTCCCATTGTTACCTTTATCATCATTGGAAGGTTTAGTTTCTCTGTCTTGTGGCTATTCTATAAAGCCCTTACTTCAAGTACATTTCCACCATGTGAGCTAGCCATCGAGAACACAATTGGTGTTGTTAAGAATAACCGGGCACGCACTTTCCATTTTTTTTTTTTAAATGAACATAAAAGTTAAAAACGAATCGCTCCAATGGAAAGACTGAAAAATTAGGTCATGAAAAATGCTCAAAAACTGCCTGTGATGAAGAAGCTATGCATTTTGAAAAACCTATTATGTATGTTGTGTTGGTGAACGGATAAGTAAGTGTTTTTTATGTGTATTGCAATTCCGCCTTTAACAAAAAAAAATCTTGACAAAAGAAGTTTATAAGAATTTGAACCCAAGACCTATATTCTCATAAACTAACCTCTACCAAGTGAGATAGTAAAAGCATTAAAAGTATATGATGAAGGATTATTATTATTACGATACAATAATATTATTATTATTATTATTATTATTATTATTATTATTATTATTATTATTATTATTTCTTCTTTCATGTGTGTGCCTTTTCTCACAAAATATAAAAGAATTAAAAAAAACGAAATGAAAGCTCTTTGTCAGTTATATCATGATTTTTGCCATTTTGCTATTTCCAAGAACGAATACTTTTTTACTATTTCCACTTTCTACAGGAAAATAAAAACGTAAAAGTGATATATGAGTAAAAATTTTTTTTGTTTTTCCATTTATTTATAGCAATGAAATGAGGAAAAGAGAACACATGAAGATAGGTATAGATTCATCAAATAAATAAACCTAATAATGTAAAATAAATAGAAAAAAATCAAATAAGTGTAATCACAACAAATATAACTATAAAATAGATAAGCCATACCCTCCTAATCTAAATCGACATAATTAAGTGAATTTAAAATCCTTTGACAAACGAAAATACAAGCTTCACATCAGACAGATGCTTTAACCATAGCTTTCCAAGTCAGCAAAATAACTAAAAATAGGCAGATTCACAAAACACATTCGCATGCAAACAACCGTCGTATTTTGATCAACAACTTGATTTAGCCTCAAAATAGCTCTCGATACCTTAGTAACTTGATAGTAAGAAGTTTATAGATCAAGAACCAAAGGTCACCTAAGCTACAAAATGATCATGAACCAAAGATACCCGCATAATCACATGGTTAAAACCTGCAAAGAGGAAATAGCCCACGCCCAGCCAACACCGCCATCAGTAATGCATTTCAATATGTGAAAGTTACATGAGATTATAAATGGTTACTCTAAAAATAAACCTCCTCCATGTTTTCTAAATAGAGATCATGGACCAATCTGGATGTTAAGCCATGTGATTGTTTATCATGACACTTATGTGAAAGATAATGCCCATCACCATAAACTGCACCCACAATTATAGTTATAAATGTATAATATAGCAGAAGAGACTACCTTTAACTCTGTTACCTAATTAAGTTATTTTAATTGCTTCTATGTGGCTGAACATTCCAGAATAAGGGCATTGTACTACCATGTTGTTGGTGCATTTGAAGTTGACTGTGTTGTATGTCTTTCCAATGACTGTCTCCAATGTTTCCACATCCAAATACCCAAATTTTATTTTTTTATCATTCACCCACAATAAGTTCCATGCTGTTAATGTATTAAAAATATTATCAATATTGTTTGGTTTTAGCTCTTTGTGTCAATTAATTCATTGATTCTTATTGCCACAGAGTTAAGAAGTAAAATGAAAGAATCAAGATTTCAGTAATGAGTAAATTGGCTATTTATTTACTCTCAGCACTTCTAACCACATATTTCATTAAAAGCCATAAATTTTCTTAGCTATCTAAAACACCTAGGAAAGTGTAGGAAGAAGCTCATGCTCCACCAGAGAGATCCTCGTAATCAGTCTCCCCACAGAGCTTAGAAAGTAGTTAAGGATGACATATTTGGGGATGTCAACACATAATATCTATAACCATACTTTTAATACTTCCAGATACTCTAACTTTTGGGAATTGCATATAAGTCTTTAATCAATCCTATGCACTTGACTTTGTCAGAACTAAAAGAAAAATAAGTCTTTATAAGGCTTCAAAACAGTTTTTAATGAGTTCATGACACTATAATAAATTGCAGTTCAAATCTAACATTACCTGTGGTACCACGTAATAGTAAGACCGATATAGAAGGGAGTAAACTAATCCATTTTGAGTCATGCCACTATCTACTGTATGTAAAAATAATTCAATCATCACTGCTTAGATTAATAGTCTTCACCATCATTCATATTCAGCCATGAATTATTATTTATATGTTTATTTTTTACTGCCTGTTATATGAATTGGTATTTTTAATCAGTATTTCAATAAGGATGAATGATGTTTGACTTTATCAATCAATTAGTTCATCTTTTGCTATTATCTTCTGGTGTTTTTTCCATGAATTTTAAGATGTACTTTATCTTGAGTTTTTGTTTTTGTCCTGGAGTTTCTTTAATTTGCCATTTTATAGTTCTCTTTTTCAACATTTATCTGTGTTAATTTTTTCCGTATTTGGAACTTAAGAAAGCTTCTTGAAGCTGTAATAAACAGATTGTTGTTGACTTAGAATCAAAGAGGGATTCTTCACATCTAAAAATGCTGATTTTGCCCATTTAGGGCTTTGTGTGTTTTAATTTTGGGCATTATTGAGGATTTTGGGCCATTTCTAAATAGATGCTTGGCCATTGTCTTCTGACCTGGAAATTTTTTAGACCCAGAGATTGAACTTTAAGCTGTTTTCCTTGTAGGAATTTTCATAAAATATTTGTTTTTGTTGTTTTCTACATTTTTTAGTTTGATTTTGAGAAGTTTTTTTTGTAGAAGTTTCATTTTTTTTTTTGTTTTGGATAGTTGTAATTTCAATGATGAATTTCACTAATAGTTAAGTTTAAATCTTGTTTGAAACTTCAAATATTCAGATTCTACTTTTGAGTTGAAGCTCAAAAAGTTCTTCTTGATCCTCCCAGGGGGGAAACAGTTTTTCTATTCATCCCATTATTGACGTATGTTATCCTCACATTCATCATTATTATAGGAACTTTGAGCAATTTTCTATGGTTTAATATTTTGATCCTCTGGAACAACTTTTTAGTTTTTCCTGTAAGTATGTTTTTTCTGTTGCATTTATTTTTAAGTTGGTTATCCCATTGTATTTTTTTTCTCTTCACATTTTTCTTACCTATCAACAACTCTTTCTAAAATGCATGTAAATAACCTAGTTTATATCCGTTCGATGTTTCTTCTTTGATTGTAACTCTCCTTTCATTCCTAAACTGCTTTTTGAAATAAAATGATAATTTTTACACTAACAACATCTAATTTCCATGTTTTAATGTTTCAACATCCTTTTAGTTGATAAGCCACATTCCAGATCAAACCACTGTGAATTTTAAGACAGTTATATAGGTTTGTTTAAGATTCATGTTAATGGCATTATAGAACACTGTACCAGTGCAAGAATATTACATGTAAGATTATTAGGGGATATTTTTAAAGCATCAATCCCATGAAATTTCAGTGATTTTTCTTATTTCATATCATTAAAAAAATTCTGATGAATGCAAATTAAATTAGCTTTAATATTTTAGCCAAATTTTTAAACCATTTTAAATCTTCATCACAGTAAATGACAGCAAACTGTAATCTGAATATCTGACTTGTCAATTTAATAGATTTCACAATGTCCTGTCACTCATGACATGTTGTTTATTGTAAGATATTGTGACAAAACATCAAATAGTGGTATATTTTTCTAGTAATATTAGTATACTGGTGATACTTAAAGGTATAAGGGGATACCTAGAAGCCATGGCCTATGCTTATCAACTGGGAGGTACACAAATAATGATTGGAAGTACCAATATATAGCCATTAAAAATAAAAGCTGCATTTGAAATAGATTAGAAAAGATAATAAAGGTATGGAACTATCAGAAATAAGAATGGTGCTGTGAGGCAAACTAGGGGATGCGGTGGGGATTTATGAGTGGATGAGGGGAACAATATCTCAATGTACATACAGTTTAGGACTGTAAATTTTTTTGATGAACTTTATAAATCTAAAAATGTATATAAATATACATAGTTGAATCATCTGAATTATTAAAAAATTGAAATGATATTTAATGAGATAATAATATAATGAATTTAATATAGTTTTACCAATGTCTTTTAATCCAAAATATCAATCCTTTCTACTGACTGGAGATTCAAATTTATTTGATTTTTATTTTTGTTTAAATAATATTCTGCTTTTATCCCATATAAGAAACAAAACAAAGATCTATTATACATTTTAAACGTTCAAGATTATTTTTTAAACATTGATTTTCAAATGAAATCAAATCAACAGCCTAGATAAGTCACTAATTACTGGGTAAGAATTATGCTTTTTCTAATGGCATTTTATTTTCTAAATGACAACTGATTTTTTTCCAATCAAGTTGAAGCATTCATTATAACTTCCATACTAGATCCGTATTAGACCCGTACGTAGGTATTTTCCTAGAAGCCAGACTATCTATTTATGAATACCTACAAACCTTTAAAAAATAATTCCTTTAAAAGTAAAAATATAATGAATATCTTCCTTTAAGACTAAACTTAAACTGCACATTTGGTTAATTCCTAAATGTTCTGCCAATATGTTACTTCATCCTAGTAATTTTCATATCAGGCTTTTTGGTTTTTAATTTTCTGGAAAACCCTGCAACCATAACCTACTAAAATTGAGATTCAGCTTTCCTAAATTTCGCAGAGTGGCCTTCATGATTTAACTTTGTTTTTGTTTAATGTTTTATAGGGTTGAACAGACAGCACCGGGTTTTGGTTTTAACCCGGTTTGTAAAAAATCACTTAAAGGTAAATTAGGTAATATTTTTACCGTCCATTAACATGTGAGTCCATGACAGAGAAGGAAGGATGAGAAGTATGTGTCAGCATGATGCAAATGTATTTGTGCAGGTCAAGATGGGAGAATCCTCATATTTTCAAGAAAGGTATTTTGATAACTACAGTTAATGTTAAAATAATATCCTTGATCCTGATAATGAGGAAGGAGGCGGTGGTCAAACTATGGAGAATTTAAGAATTTAACACCGTAACTGAAGAAAACATTTAAATGGTAATGAAGTGAAAACACATTACAAGCTAGTCCCTAAGAAATATTCCATGTCATTAAGAAAGAATACATGAATGAAATGAATGGAATTGTACACCAAATAATGACAAGAGGAAGGCACTTTTACTCTTTAACTTATCTCGAGAATCCCGACCATGAGGCCCAATTGCTTTGTCCACTGCCACTTTTAAATCAACACAAGAGGCTTCCTAATGAATGTGCAAAAATCATAGTAACTGGCAATTTTATTTCACCCAACACTCTACAAACTCGAAGTATTTATACAAATTTTTATTACAACATCTCAGAGATATCTAGGATAAACTTCTAGGCAGCTATAAAAATATCTACACATTAAGAGGGATAGTCACAATAGCTAAAGGTAAGCTATCTCTATCTAGAAAATATAGAATCCTAACTATCTAACAAAATGTTTGCTGAAATAAGCTTGTCCATGCTTGCTAGAATGATTGAAAAATATCTTTTCGAAGATGACTTAACCGATACTCTTCACTTATACTTTTAACACCGAGTTTGTCCCTCGTATGTCTTTTCTACTGTTTATTTACTTATTTTTATCACAAAAAGGGAAATTATGAAATAGCCAAAATCGTTAAGTTATTGCTTTTCTCTCTCAATAATAATTTTAATTTTTTCAACAGTGATACTATTTTTGAATTAATATTTTAACTTATAATCGTTGTAGTATGATCTCTCTTAAAATATGAAAAATCAAAATCAATGAACTGTTTTATTGTTTCCTTCTTAATGATTATTTACCTTGTACTTTTTCACTCATTGCTTCTTTGCTATGAAATATGTAAATATGCTACCTGCCTTCAAAGATTTATTTCCAGGATGCTGCTTTGTAGTCTTTTAATTATCTATATTTAGTAAAAATTAGTTTAAAGAAAATAAGGCTGGATTTCATTTTAAAGAAAACAAGTCTTCAATATATTGATAATGATCTCTTTCAGAGGTGTGGCTTTGTTGACTTGTCTTTTAGCATCCTTTGGCTCTTTGTCAGTACTTTTTTGGCTTCATCAATTTCCATTGAAGATATGAATATTCTGAATATCACTGTCCCAAAGACAGGTATTTTCTTAAAACTTGGTGATTTAAGTCATCTATACATCACACTCTTTCTCCTAATTTACCTGATTTCTTTTTTATCAACTTTTGTCAGAAAATACCAAATTAACTTTAGATTCAGAATTCTTCTGAATTTATCGTTTTTACTATTGAAGAAAGTAATAAGCTTCAGCCTAAAGTATTTGTCTCCGCTGGGCCCTTCTTTAGCCACCAAACTGAGCCACAGAAGTAGGTCTCTTTGTTCAGGCATGATCCGGATCGATGGCTGCATCGAATATGCGTAATAGTTCTAATTATGTCATCCACAGGCACTTTCAAAGGAATTTCAGTAATGAACCTCAAGTCTTTTTCGTTGCTTTTGATTTGTTCTTCTGTCTTCGGCCTTTTGTTCATAATTTTTGGAAATTGATTAATGTCGTTTTGTTAGATCATATTCTCAACTACTTTTTTCTAAACCCGTTAATTTCATTTTTTTTTTTTCGCAGACATTTCTCCATTTTCATTATCTCCACTCGCTTCATCTATATGTTGGTAACTGGCAGATGTTACATTCTCGTATCGTAGTGGTAGCGAATACATCTGACACCGTAACGGCTAAAGGACATTGTGTAGTGCTTAACTTTTTCTCCCAAAGGTAAAGTAACCATCAAATATTAATAATAGGTAATACGCAGAACAGGGAAATACCGCTTTCCTTCATAGCTTTTTCTTATACATATCCATTTACCTTCGTTGGCCTTTGATTTGAAGGCCATTTTATGATCAACCATGACGATATCTTTTTTTTGTTCGAAGTACTTCCTCACCGTGGTGCTCACTGAGGGAGTTTTTAACCGTTTCTTGTTAACAATGATTAATTAGCTTTTCTTTCTCGATCAACACTTTCTTAGCAGCTCTAAAGTATTTGATGGGCTCAACTCTGCTCAGTAAATCAAATCTTCTGTCATTTTGATCCAGGGGTCTTTTTCTTTTTTCTACGTAGTGATGTCTTTTTGTTCAACTTCATACCCCATCTTGTAGTTAGTGATCCGATTTTGTAAATTACCAAACTCATGGTCTTTATGCATTGTTGAATAACATTTTCTGAATTTCCAGTTCTATGAAATTGAACGGTCAAGTTCATGAATACTTTAGCATCTATTTCAAATTTACTTCCTCCATAACTCACCACCATGGTGGAGGTCAAGTGGTGTGTCGTAAGAGAGACATCATCATCTTGTCAGACAATTACATGTTGAAAGTAATTTATATCTTTGTCATCAAGCCTGCTTAACATCAGAGTAAATTTCACTTTATCTTCGTCTGAAGTCATGGATCCGTTTATATCTTTTTTTAATTTCAACCTTTTCATCTCTGCTATTTTAGAAGAAGAAGGAGTTTCCATGTTAACTCGTCGAATCATCTGCTATCCTGTCTTTCAACTGCCGTTGTTCCTTTTAAATCTTTGTCAAAATGTCATTAACTATTACTGTGGGCTCTATTGTCACTAATCATTATTTTTTTTTTCGTCATTTGTATCATCAATTTTGAATCACTTTCTTTTCAGCAAAGAGTGATTTTAGTTTTCTTATTATAAATCAATTTGAATTTGTTTTCGTAATAGTTTCTGCTAGTAGCTCTTATCTTCTTTGCCTTTATTTTGTGTTGCACGTCAGAGGCTATCATAACTCAGGTAGTAGACCGCTTTTCCCGTTGACTCTATATTGTCAATTGAATATACCAATGTCTTTCTCTCGCCCACTCATTGATTAGCAAAAACTTTTCATTACTCCAAGCCTTGGATCATGTAAAAGGAGGTGTTTTTCATACTCGGTCTAATATTTTTTAGAAAATATTAAAATGTTTTGCAATTTTATATAGGTTTTCCCCGGAATTTATATTCGACAATATTCTAGCTATCTCTTTTTCAACATCCTCATTATTTACTATAAAAGCGCTAATTTACTTTCTAATTTTTAACCTGAGTTTCTGGAGGCGTAAGAAAATTGAGAACAATATTCAAAACCCGTCTCAAATACTCTAAAGCAAAGAATCGAGGGTCAAAACCCTAGGTAATTTGTGTTAAAGGATGACCTAAATATTCTCAACGGCCAGTGTTTACACAAGTACCAATCTCCCATTTTGGTATCAAGTTCGATAGTTGTAATATCCTTTTCATCTCTTCACTTACCCTAGGTTTTTCTCAAAGGTAGCAAATTCAGTTGGCCTAATGAAAAAAATCTTCGTAAAATATGGGAAGCTGTATTCACTTCCTTTCTCAATAGTGATGTCAAAGACAACCTGGCAGAGGTCAAGCCCCTACATTCATTTTCTCAGAATGCTATTGGAAAGTGACTGAAGCTTCAGAGAATAAGAACAAGTGAAATAAATATGAAGAATATCTTAATACCCCTTCGAGGTAGTTTATTATTAATTGATTGTGGTATGATCAATCATGAAATTGCAAAGTCAAAAATCATGAAGGAGGTCGACTGTGGATAAGTAGACAAAAACCACAAGGATGGTTTCATCAATGAACTACTGCTGAACAGCTCCAATATGAAGGAGCAGACACATAGAAATTACATGTCTGCAACCCTCAGAAACTTGGAAGTGGAATAGTGAGGATTCAGACCAGAATACCATGAGTCACATAAAGTTCTCGAAAATCATAAATTTCTTAGAAATCCAATCCCAAATATAATCGAGTCAATGTCAATTAGGGAACTACTGTTGGTCAAACTGTAGTTGCAACATTTCGTTTATAGACTTAAGGAAGGATAGAAAAGAATCTCCCCACGCATTCACACTGATCTTTGTCCGGAATATAGTAATGAAATACTTCTCCTTACCGTGGGTTCTGTTTATATGCGATCGGGATTACATATGTGGGAAAATTTGTCTCCCCGATAGGCATGTCATTCCTATCTAGGAACTTTCATAATTAATTCACTTGGAACTCTAAGTTTAGACCACCACAATGGTCTCATAATTTTATATTCCACATCACCAAGGGGATGATTTCTTTATAGATAATTGTGGCTGAAGGACGATGCATACGTAGTTTTTACAAAGGAGTGCAGGGTGGATTTTGGGGCTTTTGGTGCTTCGCATTTAGGAGGTTTGGATCCTCCAGGTTTGAAGACCTAGAGCCTTACCTTTAGGTGTCATTTGTTTCTTTGTCAGTTTTTGAGATAAATTAAAATGTGATTACACATTTTGTAATAGTTAATTTTTCTAACAGAGTGTGAATTATGCAATTTTGTGCAATTAGGAATTTGGATCCGTTTCAATGGTGTTTTAAGAAAGAAATGACAAAGCTTTATGAATGAATAGGGCTGCAAAAAGAGACTTTAGAAATCAGAGGGGCTAAAACACACCTTTCAAGTTCTGGAATGATTTTCAGGTTTAGAATTAAGATTTGGCTTTAAAAGAGGTTTAAACAAATTTTGGGGAAAACGTATAAATACTATTTTGGGAGTGTTTTTGGACAAACTATATGGTTAATTTCTCTTAATTTAGGTTTATTTTAGTCATAAGGACTTCTAATTTGATTACGTTGTGCCGAATAGTCGGGTAATACACACTGGCAGTATTTCTCATTACTTGTAGCTTTCCAAATGCTTCTACAAATTTTTTTGACTCGAGTCATTTTCACTACTTGATCCGAGAAATACTTATTGGTCTTGAATCGTAAAATATGGAATCTGGGATTTGAATGGGAATTCTAAGGCTTCAAAACACAAAGTGTTTTGCTAACAAAGTGGGGATATGAATAACTAATTCCAAAAGCATTTTAATACTCGAATAATACGTATAATGTTAATAAAACTTATAACAAAGGTTTTAACCTTTACCATAAAGATGAAAACTAATAACCATGAAAACAAATTATCATGTGAGTGGTTTTAGATTTTTAGAGGTCATGAAAACACCACTTCAGTGGTTTCAAAAGAGGCCAGGTGGTAACAATGGTATTCCTCAAAATGAACGCGGGACAAAGAATGAGTAGACCACGTCGATAGGGGGTGGTTTCAAGAAATGTACCTATTTCACATCACTAGTGTTTCGCAAATGTTTGGGCTTTGAATGCTAATGCATCATCAACTGCTGGATCTCGGGTGGTTTGGGTGAATGGTCGAGATCAATTTTAAAGCTACAATATGAAAGTTATAGTCTTTTATTATATGATGGCGCAAATATAATAAAACCTTTGTAAAAAAACACTTTATAATCAAGGTTTTAATATATAAAAAGGTTAAATATATATGAGGGTATATGGTTCCAAAGGGTAAATACAAGGTTATATATATAGTGGTTTATATATAAAGGTAAGCGTTCATGAGGTGCTTATGGATTAACCGAGGTTAATGTTTCTATGAAACATGAGGTTTCACAATGGTGAAATAAGTCCATTCTTAACCTCGTTTAGGTGGTTAATATGAGAATGATAATAAGTTTTTATAGTATCATGATAGTAAATCATAAGATAAATGATATAAGAGAAGGGTATTTTCAAGCCATATACATATATATATGACTACGTGCTTTTGTATTTTATTCTTATTATATAGTTATAGACTATAGAAATGTCTACTCACTATAGGGGCTAGATATTTATACAATGTTAGTTTTATGCAAAGGGCGGTGAATTTGGGTCAACAACATGGATAATTAACTTTGGCAAAAAAAGTCATACAGGTTTTGGGGATAATTTATTAAAGGGGTTATAATAATAGGATACACAAGCGATAGATTGAAATAAATAAATTAGGAAGTTATTAATATGACCAAGGACAATGGAAAACTAAATATAATTATATGACTAAGTGTGTGATAATGTAAAAGCAAAGCCAATCATTTATAATTTGACCACTTTAATTTCAGAATATAATATTTTTGGAGGTTTTTATGCTTTTACACTAATGAGATTAATCAAAAGTGGGTATTTATTTTCACTAAGTAAAAATGGTCTTTAATAAGAAATTGAAGTGTAATGGATGAATGTAGGGTAAATATAATGGGGATTAAGTAGTAGGAATTCAAATACTTTAACTTAACAAATACCATTAGAGCCTTGGTCCGGTCCCAAATGTGTTTCCAGATAATGTTTCCCAGCCTCTTTGAATAGAAGTTTAGAATGTGCATTAACTATAGGGAGGGAAAATTAGTGATTTTTGCTTCAGAACAAATATTATAATGATTTTCCACCTTTTTCTACCTACCCAACTTTAATTTATATTTTTCTTCCTTTTTAAGGTGTGCATTTGAGTCGGGTAACCTTGAAACATTTTATTTTTTTGAAAGCAATAAAAACTATCTAAATCTACCTTATATCATCCGAGGGCTTGATTTAAACTGATGAGCTCCTTTATTCTCTACCTATTTACGAATTAGTCGTATTAAACTCTCTCGACCACCTTATTCACTATTCTATAAATAAAATTGAAATCATGACAAGCTGTTTAAAAATAATGAACTCATCATGGATTATGGCATTTATCGACACTGCTATGAAATCATCATAACAAAAGTAAAAGTAGTGGTATTTTGAATTTGGGTATTAATTCTCCATGTTTTATTTTCTTTTTCTTTTAGGGTTTTAGTACTTTTTCTAGTTCTTCTACTTTTCTCTTTTAGGCAATTTCACTTTTTTGATTTTCTATTTTTTGTTAAACTATGGGAAAACAAATCTATAAACAAAGGCACATATTTTTTACAAGATCATCATAAGTCAATTCCAAATTATGAATCCTATACTTGTAGTATCCTAACAGACAGCCACCACAATGCCCATTACCACCTATTTCTATGTGACTTGTGTAAGACCAATAACAACATCTTTTTATTAAACCACGTAATCGAACCTTTTTTGAATCATGAAAGTGTCCTTATGCAGGTCATAGTAATTTCCAGAATCATATTTACATCACTCTAAACATGAGATTATGAGAGTTCTTTGAATCCAAAATGGCATTATGCAATGTCACTTCATGAATGCTAAGACCGACATAAAAGAAGCATCTTCTTCATTATGCTTCCATTCTCCACCTGGTCCTGGCAGGTATGAATATACATGAAAATTTAGGATATCAGCAGCTCCTCAAGGAATTATACTTTTACAATCTTACTTATGACTATTCACCTTAAGAATTTCTCCAAAAGGACTGAATTTTGATCTTGAGATCTCACCCTACAAACCGAAAGAGAAGTGCATTTTCGCCTTTAATAGAGATAGTGGTGTGACCTTCCCACCTCAATGTGGCCTATAGTATCTTTCTGGTCGTGTTTCTGCTCTTGTGCACTGGAACATTTCGTTTCGAGGTTGTATTCTTCGCATCTCAAATATTGAATGTTGATATCCTTTAAGATAACGTATGGTTTTCATTTCATTTAAAATTGCAGGATCCGACCATCATGTTCTCCTTAGTCAAAATCATCCTCGACATGTTTACCTACAATGAATTAAGTCTTCTTATTTAAATGTTTCTTTCTCCATTAACTAAGTTTTGTTTTGGGAACAGCTCTTACTTGAGGGCTGTGCTGATTTTGCCTTTGTCTCTATTGGTTTTGAGGTCTTCGAAAAAACCGTGAGATTTTGAAATGAGTTCATGTTGTGCAGGAGGAGCAGTAGTATTCTTATGCAAGCCTATCCATCAGCTTTTTCCATTTTTCATAATGGAGTTTGCTCTATCAATGAGGTGGAAGTGCCTATCTTTTCTTTCAATTTTGTCTTTTCCTATCTAATTTTCGTCGCTATCATATTGACCTCCAATTTCACCGCATCATTTTTCATTTCATCTAATGAAGGGGTTTTCTCATGGATAGGAAAAGTCATAGTCAAAGTATCAACATATTCTAACTGAAATGCCTTAGCAAATAAGGGAAGTGGGGATGGGATTCAATGTATTTTTTAAATCTTCGGAGAAATTCTTTGTGACAGCCATCATCAGACAAATCCACAGCATCATGAGGCTCAGAAGGTATTTTCCCCACTTTCTCGTTACACACTTTCAATTCATCTGCAATGTAGGCTTTATGTGCGCTCAACCACTTCCCCACCTCATCAAAGCCATGGAAAATAATCTCATCTTCGACATCCTCATGGTCAACCTCCCACCCAGTGGAAGTCATCAATTAGTCTACATGCTCTTCACCATAGAATTTCATCACTTCCCCCAAGTTTTGGATTCTAGCAGAAAGACGCTGTGAAGGGAATTAAGGAAAGTTTAGAAGAACAAGAGGGGCATACCTAGCAGTGCAAGCAGTTGTAAGTGGAGGAGGTACATTTCCGGCTAATGATGACTAGAATTGTGGTTGTTTTTAGGGACAACAGCGTAGGCAGAGTGCTGATAACCCTGCACCCCACATAATTAGTAGACATCACAATGGTGGACATCCGCCTGGTAAAGACTGAACTCTTCCTATGACACTCATATAATTAAAAACATGTCTTTTAATAATAAAATATTAACTACATCAAAATTACATTTCTAAATAAAACTCAAACTCCTATTTATTAAATCAATCTACCTTATCTATAAACAAGCAAAGACATATCGTTGACAACCAAGAATCACATGCTCGACTTGGCTATGACATAGTTCATCACGCTTGACATATTAAAAAACTCCTTAATCATGTGGAACAAAACCCTATTTTTCAAGAGCATAAGACATTATCTTCACGAAAGCTGATTCGATGAAATGTCTCACCTGGACACTTCAAGTCATAAATGTCCGGTGGTAGTAATGTCCTCAACTGCTGATGTGTCCATCTACCTGTGTCCCACTGATGTTTGGGTCCTTTCAAAAGTCACAAAACAGGATAGTTTCATAACGCGTCATAACACTTAAAAAATAGCTTTGTACCTATAAATTTTTCTCTTGGTTGTCTTGGTGTCAACCAATATGAAACGTCATCACCACATTTCTCTCTCCTTGAAAGCTGCAAAAAGTGGTTTTAGCAAATAAGTCGGGCACATGTAAATTTTCTATTTTTCTTGGCTTTTTAAGCCTAGAAACACTAACCATGAAACCTGGTAAATTTGCAAGGGGCATTTTAACACTATTCCAAAAATTGAACTCAGCCTACAAAAACTTGGTCTTCAACTGCTATAGTTTCTCTAAAAACATAATCAAACTCAACTTAAATACTTTGAGTGTAAGCTCTTCTCTTATTAATGATGAGTTTAGCTATGGGCTCCTAACCACGTCATCTTTCAAAATTTCCTTCTTCTCCAAATTTCTTGGATCACCTCAACTACTCTGAGGTATTTCGACTTGGTCCTTTAGTTCTATGTTCCTATACTAAGTGTGTTCATTTTTTGTTGTGAAACCAAACTCTCCAAAAATAGAAGAAAGATATAACAATGCCTTAAATAAGCCACTTCGAGGGGGCAACCTCCAATACAATACATGAATGAAGTACCTTAATATGATACAAATGAAAAAAACCTCCTTTCTATATAGGAGTCCATGGGGCTAATAATGTAATCCTAGCCGACCTAACAAAAATGTATAAATAACAATAACAATATCGTGGTTAGAGGGGTTACAATAATAACAATAAGGGGGCTAAGACACACAATAAGGCTAAACTAGTAATATAGGGACCCAACATGCCCCTCCCCTTCAAAAAGTGTTACCTCAAAGCTGAGTAGCTAGAAAGCTTCAGATAAAATTCTCATCCTCCCATGTAGAATTAAGGTAAGTTCTTCCACTGATAGATATTCTAAATCATCACTGTAACATTTCCATTTCTTGTTTCGTGACTGCTTTAGGGTTCAATATGATTTTCTTCCTTCCTCATCAAGTTCTAGAAATATTGTTTGAACCGAGACAACACTCATAATCTTCTACATGAAATGAAAATGTTGCATGCACTCTCACAACAGTTATGAAGCTCCAATTTTTATGCCATAGTACCAATCTTTGAAACACCTTGTAAGGAACATAGCATTTTGGTGATAATTTATTATCCTTCTTAGTCATTGGAGGGAAATTTTTTGTATGGTTGTAGTCAGGCATACCCGCTTTCCTACATCAAAAATTTCACCGTGATGCTGATATGCCCTTGTTTCATTCGATTTGTACTCAAATTTAGGGTTATCCTTTAAGAGTCGGAGAACTTCTTATCGATGCTTGATGTGTTCTTCCACTACTTGAAGTTTAGAATTTTTCTCTAAAGATGATGTGATGGACTAAGATGATGATCATAAAGTGTCATAAATGGGGTCATTTTTGCCGCAAGATGTAAGTAGTGTTAGCCACCATTTAGAAACAGAGGTATCCATCGACCCATTGTGTTTGTTTATCGTATACAAAATGTCGAAGATATCCTTCCAAACATTTATTCACTATCTCGCCTTGATCATCGGATTGAGGATGATAAGATGAGCTATGAGCTAATTGAGTATCCAAACAAGAAAAAAATAACTTCTATTCAAAAATTTCAAGAAAATGTGATCTTTGTTCACTACACAACTCAATGCGTAGCTTTAAATTGTTTCCATAAATGTAGTAGCAAATGTACTTGCTTTAAAATGGAGCGATAATGCACAAAAGTGTGTGTACTTGGTAAATGAACACCACCACTATGATGACACTCTTTCCTTCTCACTTAGGTAAACCTTGGATAAAATCCCATTGAAATCTCCTCCCAACGTTGATTTGGAATGATAAAGGTTGTAGAAGACCTCGATGTCTCAACTTTATTTTCACAAAACCAAAAATTCTGCCACAAACTTTTGAATATCAAATTTATGGGCTATCCTAAAAAATTATTTCTTCACTCATGTGGTAAGTTTTAAAATCTAAGTATCTCCTAAAGGAGAAGTGTGCAATTCCAAAAGAATTCTTTGTTTTATGGGAATTCTTACAAAGATAGTGTGTTTCTATATGTATCATAAGAATAATTTTTCCAAATAAATGTATCGTATAAAATTAGATCTTGTTGTAACTTTTGAATGAGGTTCATACTTTTCTGTCTCCTCTTCCATTCATTCTTCGCTTTGGTTATCCAACTGGCTGGATAATAGAAATGGCACAAAGTAATGTTTCCACTTTCATTTTTTCGAGAGTTTTTCTTTCGTAACAACATTTATCTTCCCTTTTTTGTAGATTATTTCAAAGTCATAATCAACATTCTTGTAACTATTTGTCGTTTCTTTAAAGATAGTCTTTGTTCCAAAAAGTGTTTAAGATTATCATGATCAGCTTTTTACCTTCGAAGTGTCTTCCCATTAGGTAAGGTTCTGCCATTTCTTTAGTGCATGTATTGCTATTACTATCATAAATAGCTTTCAAATACTTTCCTTTGATTGGAAGACTTTCTTCAAAGAAATTAGTATTCCTTCTGCATTAAAACAACACCAAATTCTGTATTTCCTAAGGCATCACATTCCACAATAAATGTTTTTGTGAAGTTCCATGTATTAAGACTGCAAGTAGTAAGTACATCGCCTTCTTTAAGATTTTTCAAAGGCTTCATTGCTTCGTAGAGTCCATATAAAAATGCATCTTTCTTCAATAATGCTATGATAAAATGCTATTTCCACAATTTTATCAAACTCATGACATACCGTTAAACCGAGAAATCCTCGCAGAATCGTTTATAGCTAGACTTTCCAGACCTTTAGTCGGCTTTAATTTTGTTAGGTTTACCTTAACACCTCACAGATAACAGACCCAGATATTCCACCTCTTGTACCTGTAAGAAAGAAACATTTGAAGGATTTTGCATATAATTGTTTTCCTGCGATAGTTTGAGCACCCCCGTCAACATGTTGAACATGATCCTTCCAAGACCCGTTGTAGATTAGTATATCATCAAAAAATAATAGCACAAATTTTTCTAAGTAAGGTTTGAAAATGAATTCATCAACTCTGAAATATAGAAGGTGCATCGGGTAAGGCCAAGTATAAGGACCAAAAAATCTATAATGACCCTCATGAGTTCGAAATGTTGTTTTTGGAATATCTTAGTTCATCAATTTTGAGGACATCTGAATAAATATCCAACTTAAAAAATAACTACTCCATGTAATCTATCAAATCATAGGAATGAAAATGGCCTCTTATATGTAGTTAACATTTCTAAAACGCAGACAGAAAAGCAGATCCATCCTTCTTATGCACCAATACTACCGGAGCAGTAGAAGGAACTTTGACTAGGTTGAATTATACCACCTTCTAACATTTCTACAATCATACGTTCAATTTCGCTCTTTGGACATAAGGATATCTATAAGGGCATGATGTTCCTGAGAACACTTCGGAATCAAATGAATAGCATGATCACGCAACAGTGGGAGTTCCTTTGGGAGTTTCAAACACCTGGGTCTATCCCAGAATTTTTGGAGACTCTGTAACATATGATTTTGACATAATTTAGTGATGTATGACTAAAGTAATGTTTGTTGTTATTTCTTTAGCATTTTTCAAGACATTAGATCTTATTATCTTTCCTGCCTTTATTACCCCGTAATTTGACTTTCCTTCTTCGAAAAAATTTCAAGAAAAGTTCTGAAAATTAAAAGTTATCGTCCCAGAGATTGTAACCATTGTACTCCTTAGTATAGTCATCAGCATCTTCCATAGAACAGCACAATATTCAATACATATTCTTGTACATACAACAGATATTGCAGGTTTAAATAACTTAGGATTAATGTTGTTCCTGCATTGAACGCTTTCAAACAATATGATAAACCTTGACCCCTAAATGGGCAAATATAGTCAATAATCCATACGCAGGTACTGTACCAGCATAATCTTCATAAGTAATCTTGATCTGATTGATCATCATGATTATGCAGCCTTTTTGATCAACTGAATGCATAAGGATATCACTTCCACCTCCGATACGTTTAACGTTAATACGTTAATGACGCCATACATCATATGGTCTTCGCGACTCTTCAAATAAATTATATCATCTGGTGAACTTCTTCATATCAACGACACACCCATATCACGGCATCCTGGTCGAACTATAACGTGCGATGGCGACAATGACAAGCGGTTTTCAGAATCACCTGTTGATTGGCCAACGTTTAAGATGGAATCGCCTCAACCAGAAATACCACCCATCACCAAATAAAGTATGAAACCTAAAATCAGCTTTCTCTTCACTATCTGCTACTTCCGTCATATTCAGCTCTTCCATGTAGAATTCGTCCAAATCGACTGTTCAATCAATTCCAGATTTAATAAGAAGTAGAGTTAATGTGGCCACTTATTGAAGCACGATGAAGGGGTGCTTCGGGCATTGACCTGCCTACTCGCATTAACTGTAGATCAACGTAATACGATTTATTGCGATAACACCCCTGTAGCTTTTGAACCAGCTTCGAGGTGCCTCCACAACCACCAAGAGTATAATATACCGGGTTACCAATTTTTAACGCCGCCACCAAGGTTCCACTACCTCAATAATCACGCCATCTCCCATCAACTCATTTCTTAATGGTGTCAGTAGGTCATTCAAGCTTCCACCATAATAACAGACATCATTCGACCATTTGAGCATTATTCTACGACAGTGAGGTTCAGTGGTTTTACACAAGAATTGTTATACTTACCAATACACATATCCCTAACTCGGGCAAAGAATGATTTCATTCCCTCTGGCAACCAGAGGTATCCTCCCCGCCATTATGAAATTAGCCACACGTGTCATATATATATCTTAGATTTAGTCTAATCCACTAACACAATCATAGTTCTTCATCAACAACAGTAAACAATCATTCTAAACCCTCCTAGTCTGCCAGATATTCAATTAATTAATTTATTACCTTGTCTCTTTTGCCTTATGGATAGTTTAGGTGTTTCTCCTGCCTTTGCTTGCACTTTGCCATCACTGACAATGTTTGGAATAATCTCCCTTTGCATTGATACATGATTTTATCTTTTTTTTTGTTCAGAAGCCGCCATTTTTGCTTTTCCTCCCCCTTGTCATCAATGGAAAATGGTTGATCAAGATTCTTTGGACCAACAAAACTGTCTTCCGAGATCAAGGCCGCATTCCCAAACATAATATTCAATGAAATAACAATGATATTAGAATTCTCAAGATAAAAAATTCTCAAACATGAGAATAATTAGAATGCCAACAATGCATCCGACCATCACTTCCTCAATCGTGCATTCTTTTCGATAAGGACTCAATGCTCCTCTATTCAGTAATTCAGAGTCATATCAAAGACCTTGCCACAACCACCTTAATCTTCGTGTCACAGATCTGATCCCACATGCATAGTAGACTACTCTCAGTCATTCGAGATATTCGAACGCTTCCTGGTAGAGGTTTAAAATATATTTCAAACTTGTTCTTTGGAGGGTGTTACAATATGATGCAATGTGTTGTCCTTGATGGCAACCCACTGATACAAGATGACATGAACTTCACTATAAATATTCTTAACTTGATGGACTTGGTAATGATATAAATCTGATGACAAGATGTTTTCACAGAAAGCAATCCGTATGTAATGATGAAAGGAATTTCTGTGATGTACTAGAACAATGATGAAAAGTAAATGCAGCAGCAATGCTGTGTTTTGTTTAAGGAGTCACTGTCGATGTACACCTAGTGGCACGTACAAGTAGCGTATGCTCAAATGCGCTAAAATGTAAAACCGAAGGGTTACTACCATGGAAGCGACCAATGTATTTAGTTGGGTTGTCTAAATTGACCCTCATTGTTAGTCAAATGATGTGCTTTGCTCTTATGGTATCGATAAAGGATAAATCTACATATGAGAAGAAAATTATTAGCAAGTGGCATGAGCCTGGATGAATGGGCATTTTCATCAAGTATAACTGAATGGAAAGGGCACATTTTGCTGAGTGATCCGAATCATGATGCACCTATGAAGAAAATGATGAAGAAGGGCATTCAGACCGAAATGTATTTGTATGGCTCTTAGATCCGTTTATGGAATGTTTAGATCCGAGATGAGGCAAACATATGTCTCATGGCGAAATCTGAACCGAATATTCGACCGCGGAAGTACGCCTATAATGTTTGAAGATACATACACGCGCTAGTTTGTACGTAGTAGGAACACGTATATACGCGGTTCAATCAAAGAAAAAGTGAGCATGTAAACTAATTAAGTATGTGTAGAGGTAAGTATACGTTGTTTATATGAATATGAGATACGCTTGATCATGAAAGGAAAGCGCGATGAAAAACTAGCCGTCGAAGTATGAAGTATGAAAAGCCCCATCCGTTCGCCGTGTTGTCACGAATCACATTGCGCTGTTTGACAAAGTTGTGCACGCTGATGTATGATCGAGCTTAAATTGTATGAGTGTAATAATCCAACAAAATATTAAAACGTGTCACAAGTTGTACTTAAAGAAAAGCTTTTGGATCTAGTGAAAATCTGAGTTGAACAGCATCCATAGGAAGCGAGGGTTGTGCAGCTCTTTCTGCTGTGGTTGTAGGCTCTTTCCGTGTGAGGCCGGTAAACGAGATTAGGGGGTCGCAGGCTCTCCTTCCAGATGAGGCCGGGTAAATGGAGATAGGGGGTCGCAGCTCCCTTCCAAGAGGTCAAACGAGTGCAAGTGGGTGCCTGCAGCATACAGAGTGTCGCGCTGTAAGTACATATGTTGTAAGATGTTTTTCTATAATAAAAAATATTGAAGGTCAGAGACAAAGGCACAGTATTTTCTCCCGACTTGGGTTTCCACCTGCAACCCCGGTGTTCTGTGTGATGCTTGTGTGTGATGGGTTTATTCGTTATTATCGTACATGCCATCGTTATCTAATCATCGTGAAGAATGAATGTTGCATAGATTCAAGTAAAGAATTACTGGCATAATAAGACCTCGAAGGCGCAGCTTTGTGAAGGGGTATCCACATATACGCGAGTCCTGTTCATAAGAAAGTAGCGTATGGTCGTTAGTGAATGGAGAAGTAAAAATTCTTTGAGTATGCCCTAAATATCGATTCACCCTCTGCCTCTCAAATTTTTCCCAACAATTGTGACGGAGCGAGGTCCTTTCTCGTTGCTTGGATCGCTGAAGGAGATCTGTCACAATGGGAAGGAAGCAAAGAAGAAGGCCGCTTCAAAGCAGAGATATCTTAAAAATGTGCAGCAGAAAAATGAAGAAGATAAAATAGGTACGATTATCGTTTCGTGATTCACCTTCTTGTATGCAATGGTGAAGATATTAAAAGTAATGTTATGGATCTAGAAGAAGCTCTCAAGATTAAAGCTGAAGATCAACAAAGATTAATTAAAGAGAGAAGTTATCTACAATGAAATGATCTTCAAAATGAAGAGCCAGATAGAGATCTTGGAATGGAATGTGACAAGTATCAAAGGTTTTGAGCAATTATGCAAGCATTCGAAATAAAAGACTTGAAGTAGAAATCAATGAATTGCAAATACAGCATCTCGAGATAAATCAAACAAGAAGAATGCAAGACTTGAAGCTGAAATCATCTCTTCAAAGAAGATCCTAAATATCAAATAAGAAGAATGTAAGAACTTGAAGTAAATCATCTCTCAAAAGCAGATCTCTTAAGCATCTAATAAGAAGAATGAAAGAACTCAAACTTGGGAACAAGAAAATGGGTTGAAAGAAGAGATTCTAAATCTAAATGATCAAGTAGAAGACTAAAGGCTGAAAGAAGAATGCATGCGAAGAACAAATGCAACAATTGGAAGCAGGGAAACATTCTCAAAGGTAAATTAGAAGAAAATGATAAACTCTGAGGTTCAAGATAGTACTATATTCTGGATTACTATTCTTAGTAAATCGCAAGATCTCCTCGCTATTAAACTTGGTTCCAGGTTTTCATGAAACAATAATAGAATCAGTTCATGCGAAGTGCTAAAGATTCAAAGGATGTCAAAAGCAAACCTCAAGTGTTGAAAGAAACAAAAGGTCAACCAACAATCATGAATTTTCAAGAAATCATTCAATAATGTTGAATGCTTTAACAAGCAATTATGGGCATGTTGCGTTGAATTGCGTAGTTATCATTTTTACCAATCAAATATCATTCAGAAAGGTAATTGCTGCTTCAAAGGATATTGTTTTTCGTGTAATGCAGCATTATAAAAACAAGAAGATTGCAGGAATATGAAGAATGAAGATACACCATGATCCTTATGTTTACTTCGTCATACGAGATTTTATTTGTAACAAGTATGGGACATGTGGAAAAGAAGTGATGGTCTTATTAAAGTTATAAATCTCCAAAGACATAATTAAAACACAAATTTGGAAAAAGAAGGAGGATCGGCTTTAAACGTAGGAATATCGGGGACCCCACAACAAATGTATCCGCTAAAGTTTACTTTCCATGACTGTAGGATATGTGAGATACATTATAGGGATTAGTAATGTACTGCCCATGTGAGCGATGTATGATGATTCCTACATAAGGTTTGAAGGGTTCTAAGTTATGTTTATTTCCGACTTAGCATCCGATGTGAAGAAGACAGGTATGGTGGTACAAACTCAGTGTAGATGAAGGAATTTTCGTGAAGTTTTCATGTTTCACTTTCCATACGGAATTATTGAACAGTTTTACACGCTATTTATAGGAGATAATGCGTATGCACTTGTGATAAGAAAATTTGTATGACACCAAGACTGTGAGTACAAAGTATAAAAAGGACCACCGATCGTTAATGCTTGTATTATTGGCACCGTATATGTTTATTTCTCGCGCTCTAAATGATGATGGACATGCTACATGGTTTCTTATGATTTTGGATGAGCCCGTTTTATATTTTTTTAGTCGAAATGTTTTTCATGCTTTTCACATGGATGATGAAGTCTATGACCATAGATGGGTGAATGTATCATACGAAATTGTGCCGTCGATAAATGGTCGTTAAAAGTATCTTATCAGAAGAAGCTAAGGAGGAGCTCTGACATATGGAAAGGATGTCTGGATGCACATTTTGGGACACTAGTCTTGCTTTTAGCAGGTTTACTGTTGGTATTGCAGGCATCAATCTGTGATTCTGAGTTCTTCTGTATTGGTCATGAAAAGTCATATTTGTAATTTGATGAAAAGGTCATGTTAAGACCTATGATGTAAAATTTTAATATTCACCATGTAAGGACTTGTTCAAATTTTTAACCACTGGTTGCAGTTTTGTCAAATATAAACCCTCTTGGTTGGGTACTTGGAGTCTCATATGTAAACTACTGTTGATCTTAGAAGGGCATGAGTCCTCGTGACACGAAGGTCATAGAGTCATGTACTTCATTGAAAAATATATACTGAAATATCTCAAAGATGAACCTGGGGAGCATGGTAACTTCGGCACATCAAATCTATAGTGTCATATGAGTGAGAAAAACCTTGTGTTGGTTTTTGATCCATTGTCTTCGATGTCAAAGGGGGAGAGAGTGACATGGCATGAATAAGGGGAAAGAATGTCATGGTATTTGAATAATGGTTATTATTCATGTATCTATCCTGCTGTGGTGATCAAACACCACCGTGTTGCCATCAAGTCCAAAGGGAGATTGTTGGCAATATGATGTAATGTGTTGTCCTCGAAGGCAACCCACTTGATGAAGATGATGGCAACCTACTCTTGATGAAGTTATTCTTGACGGATGGACTTGCAATTGATATAAAATCGATGTGATATGATGTACCACAGAGCAACTCAGTATAATGAGCTGAAAGGAATTTGGGTGATGTACTAGAACAATGATGAAAAGTGTATGTCACAAGGCATACGTGGTTTGTTAGAAGGGCAGCCTATGTACGCGGAAATTACATGCCAAGTAGCGTATGCTCAAATGCGCTCTAAATGTGTAAAACAAGTGGTTACTTACCATATAGACACCATTGTAATGAGTGCCTAGGTTATTCTAACCGACTCCCGCCTGTGAATGGGGTCAATGGAAATGATGTATTTACCATGAAGCATAAAGGATAAATTCCATATAAGGAGAAGAAACACAGCATGGGTATGAAGTCTGGATTGAATGAATACTTACCTCAAGTGTCCGAATGAAAGGGTAACAGCTAGATGATAATCCTAATCATGTGATGCACCCATGTGAAGAAAATGATGAAGTATGGGTATCTAGATCTCAAACGTCTGTATCTTCTAGATCCATGGTAAGAATGCTTTCAGATCTCGATGAGGCGAACATCCGTCTCAAGTGAAGGGTAAAATTAAACCGAACATTCCGTATCTCAAGAAGCACGTCGCTTCATAATGTTTGAAAATACAGGCCGCTAGTTTGCAACAGTAGTGTAGTTGTGCCAGATATACGCGGTTCAATTGCAATAAGTTTTATTATGAAACCAATTCTAAGTATGCGCAGGCATATGTGGTTTCTTATATGCATGAAGGCGCGTATATACATGGGATCAAAGGAAAGGAAAGCGCGTATGACAAACTAGGTTTGCTGAATTATGAAGCATGAAAAGCCCCGTATCCGTTTCCGTTGTGTTGTCGCTATCCGTTATCAATGTTTTTGCTTAGTTATAAGAATGCTTGATGTATGATTGAGCTTAAATGTATGGAGTGGGTCCTATCAAACAGACAGCCAAAATCGCAAGTTGTGCTCTCACAGTGCTTTTGATCTAGGTGAAAATTGATGAAAATGTGTGGGCCCATGGTGGTGTCGTAGGGCGTGTTTCTGGGCCGGGGTTGTAGCTCTTCCAGCAGTCGGTAAACGAGACTGGGGTCGAGGCCTTCCGTGAGAGGTTGGTAAACGAGAGCAAAATATAGCGTTCCTCTCCAGGAGAGGTCGGTAAACGAGCGCAGGTGCTCGCGTGCCGGTAGGAGGTCAAGCCAGCACATATGTTGTAAGACAAGCCTTCCTTTCATATAAAATATTGCCGTCGAGACACCAAGTACGCTATGGGTTTTCTCCACTTGGCTTCCACCAAACTCGTGTTCTTGTGTGGCGTTTGCGGTGTGATGGTTTATTATGTTATTACCGGTATGTTTTTAATGCTATTCAATCATCGAAGAATGAATGTTGCATGATCAAGGCAAAGAATTAATGGCATGTTAAGATCTCCCCACAGTTTTGTGAAGGTATCCGCGTATACACGCGAGTCTGGTCTAAGAAGTATGATGGTTTTAGTGAATGGATAAGTAAAAGTTTTTATGTTCTAAACATCGATTCACTCCCCCTCTTAGTATTTTACAGAGGGAACATAATTCTAATTTCACTTTTTGTTCAAGCACTTGTTCATTACATGATATTTCAAGGGAATGTGTTTATATTCTGCAAATGCATAACATGATCTTTGGAGATACTGATGGCACTTAGCAGGACACATAGTGGATATAGAGGAATGATTGATTTGAAAGTCTTGTAAGGTTTGCATCATCCGCAGGTGCTGAGTGCAACATGATGCGGCACCATATTAGCTCGTTTGTTGTAGATAAAAGCAATAGAGCCGCTCTTGCTAAACCAAGATACTAACCGAGGCCTCACATAGAATGCACCACCACTAGTGCTTTTCCGATCATCAACACTTCTAGCCCAATCGCACGTTGCATGGCTGAAGAGTAAGATCGCATTCTTGACACCATAGTCCGGCCTTGAGTTCCTCAGAGATATTTCTGGTAACACAGCTTTGAAGTACCTCGCCCATGAGAGTCCTTTGATTAGCTTGAATTCCTGGCCCAACAACAATCCTAACCGCATGCATGAGGCCTGCCCTGTCCTCCATGAGTAGCAGACTCTCCATCATAGATCTATATTCGGTTGATTCACCATGGGGGTTCATCATTAGAACCGAGATTACATCTCGGTTATCATTGGTACTTACGTGCTTGCAATCTTCCATGCCACATATTTCTTCAGACTTTCTTGAGTGTTTGCTTGTGATAAGAATATGCCATCCGTTTCCTTTGTTGCACTTATGTGCCAAGAAAGAATGTTAGTCCTCGCTAAAGACATTTCAAATATTGTCAGTCAAGCAACACTCATAGACTCTTCATTACTTCCAAAAATGATATCATCAATATATACAACCACAATCAATAGTTTGTCATTTTAGTTTTGTGTATAAGCTGTTAATGTACAGAATTTCTTTGAAAACTTCTGCTGATGTAGACATTTACGTACACATTTATAGTAATATGCCTGCTTCGTTTGAGACCATGTAGCCTTTTTAAGTCTAATAAATGTTTATCATTTAAAATGAATCCTTTTCCAAGTTGTTCTATATAAATTTCTTCTTCTAGATCACCATTGAGAAATCAGATTAACATCCATTGATAAACTTTTTGATTTGTTGAAAGCTTGAAAAGCAAGAAACATTCTTATGGCTTCAAGTCTAGCTGTGAGAAAAGTTTTTCCACTCTATACGTCTACATATGTCTTCAGTAAAACAAGTCTAGCTTCTTATTTTTGCATATCCTCATTCACATTTAACTTGTTTTTGAATATCCATTTACCCTGTGTCACCAATTTTTGTCACAGGTCTTGGTACTAATTCCCAAGTGTGGATTCTTTTTCTCAATTTGATCAAGCTCTTCTATCTCATGGCTTTGAATCCAAATATTCATCTTTGAAGTAGTTTCGATCGATATCAGGAGGTTCAATAGTGGGATTTAAATGCCGTATTGCTAGAAGACCCCACAAGAGTCCTTCTTGTTTGTACACTGACCTTTTCTCCCAAAATTTGAGATCTTTGGATGATTCTTTGAACACATATCCGGATACGCTTTTCGATAATTCATCTTCTAATTTTCTTATTGTGTTCATCGTCTATATCATTCCTATTTTATGTATAAGGATATATTTCATCAAGACTGTTTCTCAATCAAGGTTATTTTTTTTTCTTCTTTTAGAGCAAAAGACCTCAACAGAGAGCTGTTACTTTCCAACCACTGTAATTCCAAATAAATGCATTATTCTTAGCAAGGCTAGAATTTTCTCCTCTCAACCCCATGCTACCTGTATCTTGCCTTTACTTGGGATAATGTTAGAATAAAACACAACTATCATCAGTCAAGCCCCCATGACATACACGCACTATCTTTGTAATGTATCTACACGCTCCCTATAAGGCCACATATGATAAGTAAAGCCTGTATACCGTATGATCAAGTAGATTTTAATATTCACTGTTGTGCTTAATTACCCTCCTTTTTCCAGCTTTTTGTTTGAAATCTTGATTGCTATTTTAAATTATCCAATTCTCTAGATTCATTTATCCTGTATTCTTTTCAATATTAAATCATATTTAGCATATATAATATTTTGTGTGACCTATAAGGTACATATAGGGTCATAATGTTTTTTTTGTCTTTTCTATTGTAATTCAAATTATTATAACTAAACTGCCAGGCAAGTAATATCCCTTGTAAATCCCAGTTTCTCTCCTTCTTGTGAATTTGTTTAGACCTGAATAACTGGCTTCTGAATTAATAAATATGCCTATATATAAATTATACATTTAAAGCATTCAACATTATTACAGACTATGAGGGAAATACTTTGAGAGTTCATGATTTTCATTGACTCCTTCTCGTTTCTTTCTAACACTTCAGCCTTGCATTGGATATCCTCTTTCACCTTTAGCACTTCCTTGTAGAACTACCTCCTTTTAATGAAGCCATGAAAACCAAGACCAAATTTAACAGTATGAGCTTTGACTACTAAGAATATTGTCCTGTAATCTTAGTACTATCTTGAAACTCAAGAGTTTATCTTTCTCTAATTTACCTTTCAAAATATTTACCTCAACCTCCAATCTCGTACTGTTTTCCATACTTTCTTCGACCCTTCTTCCTCCTTCTATTTGATCATTCAATTTTAAAATCTCTCTTCTTTCAACCCATTTTCTTTGCTTCTTCAAAGTTTTGTAAAAGTTCTTCATTCTTCTTATTTGATTTTTCCTGTGACCGTTTTGAGAGAGATGATTTTCCTTTTGGGTTCTTCACTGTGATTGGTTTCATAATCGTACAACCTTGATGATTTCTGTTTATTTTGTTTATTAATTTTAGACACATGATTAATATAGTATAGATCCTCTTTAACTGATCTTCATCATTGATCTTGAGATTGTTTCTCTAGACCCATATTGTTACTTTCACTATCTTCATCATTGCATGTACAAGAAAGTGAATTGCAAGAACAACAATCAATACCCTGCTTACCTTTCCATTTTTTGCCGCACATGTTTTCGAGGTATCCCCTTCTTTGAGTAGCTTCTTTATTTTTCTTCCTTCTTCATGAGCATCAGGGAGATCTTGATCAAAATCTTCATTCTCACTGACATTTCACATTATCTTCATTTAGCATAATAACCTTTCCTTTTCAAATTGTTTCTCTAATCTTCCAAGACTGTTGGAGTCTTTTCACAAAATTTGCTTTCCTTCTTCTCGATATATAAACTGATTCCCTGACAACTTCCTTTTTTCTCGTGTGCTGCTTTAAAGCAAACCCTTCCACTGAGGGACCTTCTTTTCTCATTTCAAAAAGCTGTTTAGAATACCATGAAGGAAATTTACAATAGTAAGGATGGCAGACATCTTCCTTTCTTCAATAAATGTATACTTTGACTCAAATTTTTAGTCAAAGATCTTAAGACTTTTTCAACCAGAAAGTAGTATCAAGTTACGGTTTCCACCAAATTTACATTTATTTACAATATCATCTAGACGTAAATGTGTGCTAAAACCGGCAATACTTATCACTTATTATGCATCCTTAGTCTTTGCTATTCACTCTTGAGAGTTTGGAGTTTTGCACCTTTACCTCGGTATCTCCCCAGCAGATTTTGTCCCATATTTTTCCTAATTTAGCCATCACGTTAACATATCTTTGTATCCATACATGCTTCCTCAATAAATATTGATCGTTTTGGCATTGATTTCATATTTCCTTTCAGGCCGCATCAATAGGAATAATCGCTTTGACATCGATAACCTTTTTCCTCTATCGGCCGTCTAGCATACTTTCCGTACCAAGACTCTCCGCAAATATGCTTTTTTTCGTATCTTCCGCATTGATTACTTCTGTCATAGAGGCCTGTGAGAAATTACTCCTTCATGACTTCCCCATTGCGACGGACTTCTGCGATCAAGCTTCTCGTGTACAACCGTTCGATTCCAATTGTTGGGAAAAAATAATTAGAGGGGGTGAATTATATTTAGAGCCGACCGAAAGACTTTTCACTTTTTTTTTCTTCTTAAACCCATACGTTACTTTACCGAACTGAACTCGCACATAATTGTAGATATCTTTAAGAAAACCTATGTCCAAGAGATATTATTATGCATTTAATTCTTAACTTAATTACTTTTGCATCATTCATTCACTGACGTTAGTGCGTACATGTGCACAATGTATTAGGACTATCACACATAAGCAACACACATGAACACCCGCAGATTACAGGAAACCCAACGAGAGAAAACCACCACCGCCGTCGTCTTTGTCTTCAATATTTATTATAAAGAAAACTTTCACAATTTTGTACCGCGTTGTGACTATTACCAAAGACGTTGTGCACCCACCGCAAGGTCAACTTTCCGCCATTGCCTTCTCCGGAAGGGAGTTACAACCCCGCTCGCTATCGTACTACCACTCATACGGCATAACCCTTCACTCAAGGTTTGACCAGATCTAATGCGTAATTAATAATCACTTCACACAACATACCTTTATGGTGCCACCGTATTTATTCATTTTCTTCGTAGGTGCATCTCATCTACATTCTGTATAACTGTTACCCATTCCATACAGATATACTTCGCGATTGCACTATTCATTCACAACCCTTTACTCATGCATACGTTTCTTCGGCTATTTCCTCACCGACATTAAACCAGGAATTAATCATCATCTGATCTAGAGATGTTGATCACTTTATTCTCGGCTATCATAGGATCCAGATATATCGTAGTTTATTCATACAAGATATCTCTAAAGAGATTCACATATCAACCCTTTTTACGCAGCAGCTAAAAATATGATTCTGTCACCTTATATAGTTTTTCTACTTTTATTAAAACCTTTGGGTTTAAACCATATTCAATTGTTATCAGTATCATTGGACGTAAATAAAATAGATAATCCGGTCAGGTTCCAAAATCACACTTTTCTATTGATCTAAATAAATAATTAATTTAACATTTTTGAACTTAACTTTTAGGATTAAAAGGTATAATCCTTCGCATTTTAACGCTTTCTTCAAACAATATGATAAACCTTTGCACCCTGGGCCCACAAATATAGTCAATAGCCAATCAAAGTATCGTTAAGATGATCATATGCAAATTTTGCACAAGTCCGTCTGATCGTTAGATTAGCAAGTTTCAGATCAACTTGCCAGATATGCATATCGCTTCTAATTTCCCATTTTAACGCACGCGATGGCCCGCTAATTGCAGCACCTTTCACAAGACCTTCAGGGGAAATGATGACCGTCCAATGACCCTTTCCCGCATCAACACGCTCAATCACATAGTTGGGCATCCCAGCCAACGCGCGATGGCGCAAGACAGGAGGCGTTCGTGTTCACTTTCGCCACGCGTCAACGTTTCTATGGAATCGCCCCTCAACCAGAAATACCACCCATCACTGTGCGATGAAACCGAAACCACCTTCACTATTCACCTACCATGGTTCCGTCTTTCACTTAGGGTTCAGGAATCTCAACCCTCGCATTCCGCCATCCGGACCGACTGTCCAGCCACGGGAGCATGGCCGTTCTCATAGCTGAATAAGGGAGGGGTGCCTCCGCGCTGACCTCGCCTTACCCGTCATCGACCGTGAGATCAAATACGATTAGCTGCGGGAGCACACCGACAAGCGTGAACTACGAGGGTGCCTCCGCAACCACCGTAAGAGAGGCCACCGCCGCCACCACCGCCACCAAGGTTCCGCTACTCCATTAACCGCGCCATCTCCCATCAACCTCGCCTATCAAATACAAAGCTCTTCCAATTATATTGTGACATCATTCGACTCCATTTCGCATTGGCCCGCTACGTAGGTTCGTATCTCCACAAAATACCCTACCAACATACACATATCCCTAACTCTGTACAATACTTTCATTCTCTCCGGCACCGTAGGCATCCTCCCGCCATTATGAAATCGTCATTGTGTCATATATTCCGCATTTACTCAACCATACTTAACACACTACGCTTCTATCAACAAAGCTACAAATGAAATCAACTATAAAACCTCCTAGTCTGCCATATTCAATTGTCCTTCAATTTATTACCTGTCTCTTTTGCCTTATGGATAGTTTAGGTGTTGCCCCGTTTTCGCTTAAATTCCTTTTCACAAAGTATCAGCCACAACATTTCCAACATCTATGTGAAATAATTTTCTCAAAGACACTCCTATACTTTAGTGTATTTTCTATCACAACCGTAGCAGCCCTTGCCTTTTCTTCCAATTAGAGTGGTGGTGTCAACCTTGTAGGTTGTGGAAATCTAGGAGTTGCAACACTTCCTCTTTTATAGAAGTGAGTGTATTTGTCTTAATTTTACATTTAATTTTTCTTATTAACCCGAATGCCTTATCCATGAAGGTATAATCTAAAGTCCAAAACGTTAAATCATGTTGATGTTACCCGAGTACCTATGAAGAGATCAATCATGTGTTCCTCTGAATATCAATTACCCTTATATTCAATTTCCAGTCCTCACGTTCCCCACTAAACCTTTTTGTTCTTACTATCATTCGACAAAGAAGATGTTGCTCTTTGTATTCCTCATAATGTGCGATCATTTCCTCCATAAAATCGACCAAGGACAATTTTTTTATGGAGCAAAGCCATCAATATCATGTTGGCATGTATTTTATTCTAAATGTGTGCTGCAATGCGTACCTTTTGTGTGTGTTTTTCACATTATTGAGACTGTAAATATTGCTCCATCCAGAAATCATGTTAAGCAGATCCTTGCCATCAAACTTCTCATCCATCTTTGAATATAAAATTTTCCATCCAACATTAGAGTTTATGAAATCATGATATTTAAGATTAGTTTGTTCTCATCATGATTTTCCTCTACTATCTTCGCCTATTAGGAAACATTTCTTGTGTCAACTACAAAACCTTCGATAAATTACTTTTATGTTTTCCATTTTTTCATCGATCGCAGCTTCCATGCCATCCATCTTAGCTTCCATGCCCACTTCCATGCCTTCCATTCTAGCTTCCAAACCATTCATATTAGCTTCCACGTCTTCTTTCAAACCATCTATCTTAAGCCTACACGCCTTTTTTCAAAACTCCTCCATTTCATTTTTGTGGTTGCTCTTTGCGATGGTACCTAGTACTTGCTCTGTACCTTTGATATCTCATGTTGTGTTTCTTTCGTCTTCATGAGTCAGAGAGTCAAGGCTCATCATGTTGAATTCCTTTTAGGGCCATTTTAGAACTCAATAACTATCTATTCTTCTAATATCTCTGAATAAATTCCTGTCTTAATTTTTTTCAAACGAGACTTATGTAATTCTAAAAAAATACACACCTTTTTTCATATGAAGGGAGTGCTAATATTGAACGTAATTATCTCCATACTTCTGGGATCTTCCTCAATATATGAAATGTTAACGTAGGTAGCTCGATGAATCCTCTTTTCAAACACACTTAACCGACTTGATTTGGATTCTCAAAGATAAAGTTCCTCCCAATCTCCTACTAACACCTAATTATGTATCATTATTTAGTAGATCAAATTTTGTATGACTTTGCTGCGTGTCACTTCTTCCTCCTCCTTCGGCTCGAAATTGACAGATAGAAACTACATTCCGTGGCAAAGCCGTGTCCACTTTTATGATAATTCCAATCTTATGCTCGCAGAGAGAGTTATGAAGATTTTCCCACGATCACCCTTTGAGATGAAATTCGGGAGCTTCAAAAAAGTCCAGAATTTGCTGCACTATACCTTAAAAATATTATGGTATCCGTTGATCTGAAATTTTGCGACGATGTTTTCGGTAGAGGTTTACCTACACTGCAACTTTTCAATTTCAGCCTTCGTAGAAAAAAATTACATAAAAATGTTTAACACCGTTGAATGTAAATGAGAGTCTGGTGTGACCTCCAATTTGCCGCATCATATCCTCCTAAAATATTGAATCCGGTTCAAATTTTGTGAATAAAATTTTCTGCAAGATTTTGGCTTCGTACCTAAAAATTTCTGCATTTTTGACCCTTCGTAGAAAAACGAGATGTAAATTCACGATGACTCCCGATTAAGCAAGAAAACTCAGAATCCAAAGTGCCTCAGACACTAAATGTTGTTAAACCACCAAAAGTAGAAGAAAAGATATATCAACGCCTTAGAAATAAACCACTTCAAGGGGGAAACTCAATACATTACATGAAATTAGAAAATTGAATGATACAAATGACAAAACCTTTCTATATATAGAGTCCATAACACAATGTAATCCTAGTCGACCTAAATACATAATTTTAAGTATACAATTATCAATATTGGGGTTAAGAGGGGCTAAAATAATAACAATAAGGGGCTGCATTGGTCAACAATAAGGGCTGCTTAGTAATATAGGGACCTAACATTTTTCCATGGTGCTTCACTCTCCTTCTCAATGGTCAGAAACTATTTGATCAATCGATGTGCATTATCTAAGGTCTTTACACACTATTAACCTGCTTCTTCCCGTACTTCTTTCATTTTCTCAAACCCGTACTCTTCGAAACCTTTGTGACTTTTGCTCTTTCTTCAAGATTGTTATTTCTTCATTTTCTAGTTTTCCAATCGTCTTAAGAACCTCAATATCTCTTTTTTTCAATGATTTTCTCTTTTCCCTTTCCTTTTCAATGATTGACTTTTTTCATGTGAGGAAAGTTCAATGATGTCAGTAGTGGCTAGATAATTTTTAGTGGGACTTTCTAAACTTTCATCATGCTTTCCAAGATTTTTTTCTAGCATGTTTTTTTTCATGGGTTTTGTTTAAAACACCCTGCATCCTCACCCTCAAACTTCAATCCCTTAGAATGCTGGCTTTCTTTAGCTTTTTCCTCCTCACCGAAGTGTCTTTATTGACTATGGGAGTTTCCTCAATATCAATAGCATGCACGTCTTCTTAAGTTACCTCAGCCACCGTTTTCGCTTCTGTAACCTCTTTGATGCCAGTGTCATTTCACTTTGCCTTGTTTTGTAGGTGTAACAAGAGGGTGTATCAACTTCTTCGAAATGGCTCGTCTCCATTTACACTAGTCACTTTTCTCTCGCCACTGGGGTGTCACTTTTTCTTGCCACTAAAGGTGATGGTATACCTCTGAGGTTTAGAGCGATGACATTCTATTTCAAAAAACATTGAAAAATATAGTACATTCATTTCCCCGCCAATCTCTTTAACCTTTCAAACCAAAGAATTGATTAAACCATGATGAAAAAGTGAGGTTTCATTTCTTCCAGATGGCTTGAAATTTGTTTTACATTTTAGCTAAACTTATGTAGGCAAAGTAGATCACATACCTTCTTACCAACAAATTATTAGAAGCCCCAAATGGCAGATTAAACTATGGAAAATTCTCCTTCACAAGGAAGTATTTCTCGAATGATTAGCGCAGCTGAGAAGCCATTTTCATGTAGCTCCATGATGTATTTGTGAGATCAATTCACTATGTCAGTTTAATAAATTCTTGTATCTTCGCATGGTGAACTTCAGTTTTGAACCATTGTTCTCTCCTCTAGGAATTTCGTTGTTGTCGTAATAGCCTTGTGTTTTTGTGCTGAGGTTCAACATTCTCATTTTTGAAGTTATTCAGCTGAAACTGAATGAAACTTAGAATTGTTGTGGTATGACACCTTAAAATTTTAGAAAATTATGAACAACTGCTCTTTCCGAAAAAATTTAAGTAGTTAGTCTTCATTTAGTAATTGTCTTGAGGCTCATATCTATATGAATACCTATTTTTTATTTTCTTTATGCCCACAGTTTTTATATACCTGATTCCGCCATTGACTAATGACACCTACAATTGTTGAAAATCACAACCAACTATTTATAAACCAGCTTCCATATTTAATAGCATAAAGAAGAAGAATACAAAGATTAAATTTAAAATATTTTAGGTGTTTATCGACAATTCATGGCTTTCATCATGATTCCATGTGCTAAAAACTAAGTGATGATTCTAAATACGATCATATTTTGATTAACCTGAATCACCTGAAGATATCTACCTTAACGCTTCTAATCATTAAATGACACCTGAAAGGTCATATTTAAAGATATAGAACATTTCTTTTCGTAGTAATGTAGCATTGTGCTGTTGGTGAAAGTATCACAGTTTTCGACAAAACTGTTTTTACTATAATTTCCATATGAAAAGAGAAATTAGTTAAATAATTTTTTTCTATTTACAATTTTAAATAATATGTCATGAAATAATGATCATATAAAAATATCAGAATAGGTGTAATGGACCTTTAGGATGTACTTCAATAAGAAATAATTAAAAATTTTCCTTTACCAACACATAAATAACTTTACATTACCTTCGGTAAAATTAAACCTCAATACGCGCAACATGTTTAACTTTTTAATAGTTGTAGTTCTAATATCAAAACCAAATTTCATATTTTTCAAAATCCTTCATCAAATGTTTCAAATGATTCATTACTTTAATAATCTAATGTCAATCACAATATCTACAATCATTTTTTCTCCTTAGTAGAATGATCTGCTTCATTGAATACAAATGCCATTCAATAATTTAAATTATATTTTTTGTAATAATGTCCTTTATATGTACCAACAACACGCTTTTTCATTTCGTATTTAATAACCTAAATCGATTACACCAGTGTTTGCTTCATCGTCATATTAATATTTTGGAGCTACAATGCTTGAAAAGATAATCCATCTTAAAATAATTTTTTCTTCATAACTTTTCCATCTTCTTCAATCATATAAGAGAAACAATAAGCGATATGCCTGTATTTTTCGCATACAGTTTTCATATCATTATAACTTTTTTCTCATTGCACTTCCAACAGGTCTTCAACCAAGAAGAATTGCAAAACATTCATATTTTTTCAAAAGAAGCCATATATTTGTTTCATTGAAATAATTTAGAAACTTTAATCCATTTAACATCTTCCGTCCCCATATTAAAATAATTGATTTCTCCATCAGCTTTTATTTTGTGCTTTAAAATATAGATCATTATTGTCAACACCTCTATGAATCCCATGCCTTTAGGAATATAGTTAGTTTTTACCAAAAGTCATCTTCCAACCATGGTTTTCTTAAAAGACTTGACATGTTTTGATTTTCAACAATGTCATGTTCATCATCAATTTGAATGTCTATAAACCTTCTTCAACACACTCAAAATTTCTAAATTTTCATTACCTCTAAATATCGCTGCGATTTCATATTATTAGGAATTGAAGGTCTTTTTAAAATTGAACATCATATGTTGCCTTGACATCAAGATAAACTTTTGTAAAATTACAATCATAGCTAGTGAATTGCCCATTTGATTTTCCTCTCTAGTGAAAAATTGCTAAAAGAAAATATTTTAATCAGTCCCATATCTTCATTCCTTATAATTTAAATAACTTTTCATTTATATTGCTTCTTCGTTTGCTTTATCACCAACTCTAAATCACCAACCTAGTCCTCTGAATGCTCATCTCCAAATCTTTTGTTTCTCCTTCATACCCAAACAAGCGCCTCATGTTCAGAAGTAGTTGTTATTAATGGTAGCAAATCGTAGGTTTATATGATACGCTTACCCTTTGATGAGTGAGAAATGATAATCAATGTTTTGATCCTTCTCATTAGGCCCATCAAAGTACAATTTATAGTTCATCCTCCCTCTAATTGTTACACTAAATTTGAAAAAATACCTAGCTTCAAATAAATTAATTAAATGTTGTTAATATGTAATATGCATTAACTCAAACTTTCTTCAAAGATATATATAATAATAACTTATGTTGATCAACATGATATAGTCTGATTTAGCTTCATAAGAACCTTCTAAATTTCTCCGCTTGTATCAGGTAATAACATAGATTCATCCATGGTGCACCTAATTTTAGAATTTGATCCAGTTAAAGATTCTAAATCAATAAATATGTTCACAATGTCCATCACTAAGATTTCTAATAGGAATAATAATAAAATAAATCATTTTATTTATCTCCCAACTTGATTTTTTTAATCAAAGTTACATAGTCACAATGTTTAGATTTCTAACCCTAATTCATCCATCACTTTCGGCATGATTGTGATAGCTCCTGAACTAATAGACAACTACAATCATTGTCAAAATAGCAAATATAGAAAGAATTATCATCGCCTATTCTCACATGATAGCCTAAGTAACTGAGATATTCAATCTCATGACTTTAATTCAACTGTTAGATGGTAGGTGGCGAAGGATTTTAAAGACTTTTCAGGATGACGGATTTTCAACAATTCCATACAGACAGTAGACCTAACTTTAGATTGCCTTGTTTCAGTCCAAATAAGAGGATTAATTATCATTATTGGCTTTCTGCAAAATTCCTTAATGATTAGCAATAATTATGAAAATATCATCAATTTTAACTTTGTATTAGCAGCTGCTTTGTCATAATTCATTTTTGCTGAAGTTGCTGGCAGAATTTATAACCTCAGAGGATAGTTTCGTTTTGAGTTTCTCATTGCTTTTTATCATTAAAGAACTGGCATTCTACCATCCAAACAACATATCCTCGATCGGTCTTCCTATTCTTGCAAATTCAAACAAGTTGACTATGATAAGCTCTACAAGGTTTATTTCTTCATTTTCTTCCTCATGTTCTTGAAGCTCTCTTCAACACACCATTCAAAGGAGTGACGCAACAAATACTCATAACAACCTTGAGGAGAGATGGTCAATCGTCGTCAGGGGTTCTTTCCATCATTTCCTGTTCCCCACGCTGGCTATTTCTTTTTATTTAACTATCAAATTCCTAGAATTTGGTAAGTAAATACTATCTACAACGTTTTGAATTTATATTATATCCCGCATAGGTTTATTACCACCTGGTATTATAACCAATGTTTAAACCTCTTATCTATATATAAACCTATTCTACTTATTCTCAATAAATAACTCTTATATAAGCCTTGTCTGGGCCCCGCGTCTACGTTCTAATTGCTCCACTAACGCTCTCGCTTTACCTGTTAAATCCTAAGTGACTAATGTTTACTCACTGTCCACACTGCGCTGCATCGACGACCGCTGACACACGCCTTGCCTCCAAGACCGAACACTTTACCACATGGAGAATATGGAAAGGTGGTTTTGCACTCCCATTCAGCACAGCCATGGCTCTGCAATCACCACCCTAAATACCACCTTTCCACCAAAAGTAAAAGGAGAGTGGGAGAAACTATCTTTCAAAAAACCACTTTCCGAGGTTTTTGCATGTTGTTTAACTATGGTTCACTACGGCCGCACGATCGTTTTTCGCTTCTCTAACTCACGCCTCTTAAAAACACGTTCCGTGTTCGGAAACAACTCTATTTCTGGTACGGAACGGGAAATCTTTCCAATTGAACACGTCTGCTACCACACCCTCTGCGGTGTCTCTACCGTGGTTACTTTCGATTTAATTGTGGTTATTCGAATAAATTAAAGGAGTTGTAAGATATAGTGAATTCAAAGTCGATACAATGGTTCGACCCGGTAATTACACAAATCAATTGTCTCACACCAAACAATTCTTTCGTCGTACAAGGATTCTGCCCCTCCTATGGCAAATGCTTAGAAACCACGAACCTGAAACAATTGTAACATACGTAGTTTATTGCGGTGAGATCTCTTTCTCTCTCTCTCGTTTCCCCCTCACACATCTCGAGGGATTACATCTATATACATTAATATATGTCTCTTGCCTTCCGTATATCGTTATGGTAACTACCGCCTGCCACAATAATTTAAATTAAAACATTTCATGGACTAACTATTCGAATTCTACAACTCTAACTCGATCTAATAATAAAATCGCCATATCGACACTCAGTCAACAATTCAACACAAACTTCTCCCAGTCATTGTGGAAAACTCCCACATTGTTAGCTAGTGTCTACAATGCCTTCGCATCAAGGAGGTCGAATATTTGGATCATCAACATTCTCTTGAAGTGAAGATTTTTCGTGGTGTCGTGTGTTACCCTTCAAGGGCACCTTATTTTCTATCAAGTTACATTTGACGGTAGCTCAGTAGTCGGTTTGCCATCTCCAATTTGTCATCTTAGAGTATCATTTCACTTAGGGGACATTTGACTGGAATTTTTCTTCGTTGTAAAAGTTTTGGAGGAAGAAATTTTTTTGTCTTCCTTCACTTTCTTTTTGTCCTTTCGTTTTCCTCTTCCATTTTCAATTATTTGCCATAAAATTAGACCGCACTCCAATTCGTGCCTTCTTGCATATCCATCAATTTTTGTGCTTTCTTCTGCCTCAACCATAAAGCAAATCAGAATATAGCATTGGCAAAGTTATCACATGGTTTCAAGAGGGCTTAATTTCTTCGGTGAATTTTTGATAAATTTTATTAAACCTTCTTGTAAATTATCATCTAATGACTCATCTCATGCCTTCTTTTACGCAGTTCCAAACTTGTATATAGTACACATAGTCTTTCATATCACCCCATTGTTTCACAACATTTCCCTTCCATCCATCTATTCCTTTTATTGAGTTTGGTTTTAATTTCCTGTATCACTATTAGACTTTCCATCCAAGTTTCAACAAAGAGTCTCTGACCGACATCTTCATCTTCAATGTTCGTTATCAAGACAACTATATAAAGCAACCAAATTTTCCCCAAGTTATAAACCTCTCCTCCCATGGGGCCTTGGAGATACTTCTGAGAATATCTAAGAAATATAGATCCATGTTGAGGTGAAAGAGAAAGTAGCAGATCAGTAATGGGACCATATGTTGCATCCTCAGGTGTGTTCGAACTTTGCGTCATTGATGTGCTACTAGTTGAAGAATGCTTATGGTTTTTCAGAATTAGGAATTACAATCTAATTTAACCTGATTGGCAGAAATGAAATCTCCAGTTGATTCTTCTCAAGTTGGTTTGTTATGATTTTCAAAGAGATGAATATGCAGGATAGTCTTGGTTTTTCAATTCTTCATAGAAGAATAGATTCAAATGTTGTCTCTTGGAGGGGATGAGGTAACTTCAAATTTATATTTTTATTAAAATTCATAATAAAATTTTACCTATGAACATTCTCTTATGGAATATATATAACCCAACAATGATTTCCTTAGACAGCAACACTTTATGCTTGGTGGGTATAACATCGATATTCAGATGTAGCTGAAGTTAGAAATTTAAAATGATTGAAATCTTTCACCAAACAACTTATCATGGAAAAGAATGCTGATTTATCAACTTCTTATGTTATCAAAGTTCTTTTAATTCTTATTGACACCTGCAAACCATTTTTTCTTCGATCGAATAGTACTTTCTTATCTCATATTATTTAATGATATGAAAAATTTTAACTTGAATAAAATAACACTGTCATCTACTTTATTTTCTAGGAAGAAGCCAACTTGAGATTTTTCATGCTTAATATTTTAAACCAAAAATCATTGATCAAAGCAGAGGCAATTTTTCTTTCAATGCATTATAAATTTTTTGATCCACCTAATTATTTTCATCAAACGATCAGTTTTCTTTTGCATTTTTTTAACGATCTTCAAGCCATGAACTCAGAGCTAAATTAAGGGATTTTTATTTTCTTCATAGAGTCTAAACCCTTCCTTTTGTGGAGTCACCATGAAACTAATTTTCAGCTTCTTTCTTCTTCAAGCTACCACCTATGTTTCACCGCCAGAATTACTTTTCATCAATTCAAAATGTAGAATGTATATATTACCTTGTTTTATGGCTCGCTCTCCTTTTTGCCATAGACTTTTAATTTTAAAACAGGAAAACAAGAAGGTTGGAACGTCGGACAACTTCTGCACAGATCATTACATCCTAAGATCATAAACTTAAATGATTTGGATTATAGATTAGTATGAAGTTTCCACCCATTAAGTCTTTGTGTCCTCATTAAAATCTCCCACGTGTGTGTAACCACGTGCATCATCATAGTCACAATGATAGCCCCATTCTTTCCCTTTTCACTTATCTTCCACCGGGTTCTGCCTGATGTCCCCATGCACCGTAGTTAACTGTTATTGTTCTATTGATTAATAGTGCTATTATTTTGTAATTAATTAATGACCATCCATTTCATCTTACCATGAGGTATCATTCATGATTAGGAGCAGTAGCTCAATCGAGCTCCAACTCTTACTAACTGGTTGAACTGAATACAACTCCATGAACCAGCTTCCTTCCCAACTCGTCAATCTCACAATGCCAGCCTGTTAACCCAGTCCTCCATGCATGAACCACTAAAAACCCTTATGGAAATCATGAATTCCTTCAACCCAATGATTTCCCCAAATATGTGCACCGAAACTAAGTGCTCCAAGAGAATGTTGATGTTTATCACATTGTTATTAAGATACAATAATCGACACTTATTTTTAGATCGAAAATCTATAACAGACTTCGCCTAATATTCTAAAAATATAATTTCATTCATTTTTTCATCAATCAAACTATCCAACAAATATCCCTCCAGAACTTTTGAAATATGACTACCATGTCTAAAAATAAGATTTTCGCTAAAAATAGTCATGGACTCTGCTTAGTGAAGGCGACTTCACTAAGCTCATCATCTTGTTGGGATTCTCAACACCTTATCAACAAGATAGAGATTATCTTTCACCCCGATCCGCCCATGAAGAATTTCCCCCGCCGAGCGCCTTCGTCGAATATCTACATCCCGATCTTCCGTAGAATGTACTCAAAGCAACATGATCTTCTCAGCCATATAATCTCCGATATGATGATACTCGTATATCAATAAAAGCCAGACTTATCATAAACACAAGATTAACTTTAGCTTCAATGCAACTCCATTTATCACAATGCACTTCCAGAGATCAAATGAACCGAACAAAACCGACTAGGATCTTCTCATCCGTATAGCCTCACATCTGCCACTTTTACTTGCCGCCATGTACCGCTTCCGCCGAACTGGTGCCATGGATCTTTGTTTCCTCATTGTATCAAAGGAACGTTGTAGACATACCACCTAAAATCCCTCCCCGATGTGTTTCTTTTCTCATTGCTGGGCTCAATTCACACCTCCATGTAGTTGCTGCAACTTCACCTCATCCATTCGTTTACCACAAACCACTGCTGCATGTGCCCAAGATATCTCGGTGACATGCTTGCCCCGCTCAAAAGAACTTGCAGTGGGGTTTAACCATCGCCAGGTGCTAGTTCACAAGATATCATATGTCCCACCAGACAACTAAATACATGAGCGAACCCACCAACCGCCGAAAACACAACCACCACTTCGATGTATGGACCCTCTTTTCCTCCTATTTCTCCTCAGAAGAGAAGTGATGAGGCTTGCAACCTTGCATGTGAAACTTCTCCGCATTCTTGAGCATATTGCCTTGGAGGCACAAATAGTTCACCTCCGCCGCCATATTTCCTTAACTATGGGTAAACAGTTGAAGGAGTCAAATCCTTCATTCAACCTTTGCAAGATTCAGCTCTGTAATGAGTGTATCAACCGCCATCAATTGCTGGTATTAAATCACAAACATAAAAGAATAATGGATTAAAATTCATCAGCAATTGCCACTTATATGTTGTGTCGAGATCCGCCTCACTTCAGGTGACAAGTCTAGTGTTATTGTTTATCCATGTGTGCTGCATCGCAGTTGTTTCCACTTATACAACGTTTCTTGAGTTTGTCATATACTCACACTGAAGATCTCAAATCTTTCCAAATGTTTAATGTAAGGCAATTTCTTCCTACTGATCCACATGAACCTAATCTTCACATCCATTCGATGAATGTGCCACCATCGCTACTGGAGAGAAAGTTAGATGAGCCAGAGGAAGAATATTGTTAAGGGTGCAAAGGTTTTTGTGAATAATCTCGTCCGTGAGTAGCCTCAGCAACAATATTTTTATACTTTGGGATTGCCCATCAACAAATTATTTTACCCGTATCCATCTACCCAACTGATGCTCAAATTCAAGCTGCAATAACTTCAAGCATCAAGTCGACAATGGAGTCATACTCCTCCACCATGGCATCTACCCATGTGGGATCCCGTACCGTCAAAGAAGATGGCTTCTTCATGATGCACTTGCTCGTAAGACCTGATCGTGGTGAATCACCAGTACTGTTCTGTCATGCCGTGATGTAGGGACTTACATTCTCGTGTTGCATCAAGTCACTTCTGTACTGGGGACCGCTTTCTACCTTGTCTTATGTTTGCCCTTCATGAGTGAACTCCTACACTCCATGAATTCTCCTTGTGGGTCGATCCACACATCTAGAGGTCATTTCTGGGAACAAGAAGTTCCTCCTTCGCATGCAAGTGTAGCCCTCTCAAGCCACAAATTCATGGCTTTTGTTATCACCTGGGTAATTTTCGTGTCAGGACAGACTTCTTGTAGTTATGAACACTATGGCAACCAAGAACTGCTTGGGAATTCAACATTTTAGTCAAATTCCGCAGAGGACTCTTCTCCGTATGATTTATAGTTTGTTTTAGTAATGATATTAAAGGAAGCAAGGATGTACTGATTGATTTTAAAAGATTGTCAACAAAAATATCTCGTGACAAACCGTAAGGATCTACCAATATTGGGCAATGGAGTCAACTTCTAGGCAAGGCATCCCTGGGAACAAGGCTCGCAGGGATGTAAATGCTCAAAGCAGGCAGACAGGGTGACCTCTGGCACAGCGTATAGGCTTGATTTGTGATGTGGGTGGAATCTGCGTGCCACTTAAGAATCCTTAAGCTACAAGACAGAAGATTGAGGCGGGTGGACTGAATCGAATTTCCAGAGCAATTAAGAATTCTATGGCTCTATTGTCAAGTAGAAAACATCAAAATGCTAATGTTTCGAAACAAAAGAGCTTATCATCACTAATCTTGGTTTAATTTTTCCTTAATCGATCATTATACTAGAAACACATAATATGAATGAATGTAAACTTAAGAGAAACACATCAGAACAACAGAAAGAACAAGACTTTATTCGTCAATGAAGAACTTTAAAGGCATAAATTTCGATTCCTTCAAATTGACGTTTCACACCGACTCGCCAACTTCAATATAATCAAGCAACAAGACTATAGTTGTCTTGACAATTTTTATTTTAATTCTCTAATACTGAATTGTGAAGTATTTATACGAAAAAAATATTTACAAAATATCTCAAAGATTGAGATAATGTTTTAACAAAAAATAGAAAGAACAAAATAAGAGGGATAGCCGCAAAACAAGCCATAAGTTGTTACCTTTTTACAAGCAAAAATGGAATCCATTATTCCTCAGAATGAACTCGATGGTTGAAGTGTTGTGAGTAATTGCCGGGCATCGTGCATCTATCGTGGAAATTTGTTGAAGAACTTTCCCTTTCCTTTACCTTTCAACACCGATAATTTTTTTATTCATCCTGATTTGAGTTGTTTTAATTATGTGTACTTAAAAAGTAAACGAACGGTAACTTTATTTTCACCGATATCTTTCATCGATACACTTTAACCCCGTATTTTTTACCTTGAGGCACATGAAATGAATTTCCAAGTGATTTTCCCGTTTTTTTATCCATTAAATTCATAGCGTATCCAATTTCTGCCACTCTTCTCGTAGAGGACTTTCAGGTTTCAATTTTCTAACTTTTCATCTCGCCTCTAGACATTGGAAAAATTATATTTATAGTGAACATATGTTTGATCTCATTATCCGTGTAAGAATGCATTTTCAAAATACCGAAGAAGTATTTTGCCTCATATATCCTGGAGGCATAATAACTGTCAGTTCTTTTTCATGATTTCCTACCTTTAGATCATAATCTTTCTCGAGGCATTAACTTTTCAATAAATGTATGAATATTAGGCAAACTGCCTTCGATAATGCTTGTAATTTCATTACAATCTGAGATGATGCATATTCATGTCTTCATAACTTGTCCTCTAGGTTACTCATTACATGTTTCTTTTGTTCGTGACCTTTTTTATTTGAAGAATACTGTCATTCTATCAACAATTTTCAATTCTTCCAACTCTTCCTTATTTTTACCATTTTGAAAAGCTATGAGTTGATTGCTTGGGCTAGTTTATTGCCCACTTCAGTCTTGCCAATCTCTCGCACTAGCAACTTCAGTAGTGGTCTCTCTATTCATAAATCATCCAATTAAAAGCCAGTCGAGAATGAATGCATTCAATAATTTTGGTCCATAAATGATTTTTTATATAGGCCACTTGATTTGTAAGGTTTAATTTTTCTTGCAGAATCTTCACCTGTTCTTGTAGTCGATCGGTCCTTTGCTCATTTCCTTTAGAATTAATCAAGGCATCATTTTTGGAACTTTCTAGATTTTTAATAATTCCTTTCAAACTAAGAATTTCTTTATCTTTAATAGATATTTCCTCCATGGCTTTGATCACGGCTTCTTGGTCTTGTAGTGTGCTCATCTATGAGGATGAAGAAGAAGAGGCAGAGATTTCCTGAGAAGTAATTGGCACTGCAGTGGCCATTACTCCTTGTGGCGCTAAGTGTTCAGCTAATGTGGATGGAATGGCAGTACTTACAGTAAGAATTACTGTAGGAATGTGAACATGTTGAATTTTCTTTAGGACTTCATTTTCTCTTATGGAAGCTTCCAATTGACTTTCCATTTCTTTTATTTGAGAAGTCATCTCATGAACAAGTTGTTTGAGTTCATCAATTTCGGTTTTCTGCTGAAGAATCTCCTTTGCTTGAGGATTTTAATTTTGGGGCAACTTTAGCTACTTTCTTTGGGTAGTTGTATCCTCATTTTTCTGTTTAATCAAAGTTTTTGCAATATCCATATTAGCAGGATCAGCTCCTACTTCAATCACCAAATCTTCTAGTGCTTTGATCCTCAAATTATTAGCATATAGTGAGGCCTTGTCCAACTTCATTTGATTCTGGAGGTTGAGCACTGTTTTATCAAGCCTAATTGATTTCATAGTCTTACTGACAATTTTGGAATAAAGCATTTCAGTATTGCTCCTATGAAATTCAATTTGATCCAATTCATGAATGGCATCTGCATCCACTTCAAAATCTGTTTTGAAATAATCTGCTACTGATCTTGGATCAGTCACTGCAGGCTTCAAGAGTGACATTACTAATTTATTAGATGAATAATCAAATGCTGAAAGAAGCATGTCTTTGTTTCCAGGATTTTCCTGAAGAAATCTAGAGTATGCTTGATTCTTGATCTCTTCATTCTTCTCTTTAATCTGTCTGAATCTGATCTAAATCTCTGACTCTGTATTGTCAGTTTCCTTAGAAGAAGGAGGCAAATCAACAGTAGCCTGGTTTTCCTTCATGACTGTATCTTTTTGTTGTGTTCCAATTTTTACATTTTGAAGCTCTTTTAATGTTTCAGTGACTATTCTTGTAGCTTCATCATCTGTTTCATTATTTTCAATATTTACAGCCTTATCCCTTTCTTCTTCTGTTATCTTACTTCTCTTACTATAAGGAATTATGAATTTTTTGTCCTCAATAGTCTCAGCTATGAAACTATCTCCTTCCCTATCTCTTTTATGTACATTATCAGTCTCTTGGCTTGTGAAAGCCACCTGTGTCTATTCAATTTGCTTGCCTTCGCCACTGTCTACCTGTATTACCTATACTACCTGTGAATCATCATCAAATAGGGTGTTTGGCTCCCATTCAATTTTATTAGCATATCTTTCAATATGGGGCTTAGAATCATGCAAGTAAACAGGCAACTTGCATTTTACCCTTATTGTACTCAAAATACCTTGTGGGTCATAATTCCATATAAAACTACATGGGAACTTGTAATCTTTAATTTTGACATTTATTTCATTGGCAACTTCTCTGTTATTCACAATGAATGGCCCAATTTTATTTTTCAACTTAAATTGGGTCTTTTTCCTGGAAGCTATGAAGTTGATTTCATCTACATTCAATAGTTGTCTTAGATATTCCAAAGAAAATATTCTTGTAGTAACAAATCTCGGTAATTTATATGGGGCCAGGGATGAGCCATTCTATGTGATTTTTATATAAATACCAGTCCCCAGTTTTATAGCTCTCTGATAACTGTAGAATTCTTCTTGTCTCATCATTGATCCTAGGGATCTCCTCTTTTTCCAAAAGATACATAGCAGGAGTTATAAATGAGTCATTGAAATCTATAAAAATATAATCTCTATTCCATTTTCTTAGAATAGATGACCAAAATACTACTGACAGAACTTTTCCTTCTGCATCCACTTTCTGACATTCAATGGGAAACTTATCTGTTTTGATAATATAGGAAGAGGTGGAATAGATAAGAGGAGTATCTGAATACTCCTTCTTCTAATAATCTGGATAACTGATAATGCATGCTTTCAGCAATGAATCTAGCAAAATTGAACAGAATGGATGGTGATTGACCAGGGCTTAGAGTTGACAGAAAACCTAGGATAGCCACATCAGTGAATTCATCACTGGTGTATCCTAGTATGAAGGAAATCATTGAGACAATCTGTCTAGTCTCATCTGGGAAATCAAAGGTGTCAAAAGGAGGATTTAACTTAGGAATATCAACTTGCTTTGGACAAAAAGTTTGGTATATTTTGAATCTGGTATTGAAATCCAAGTCAAGATATAGTTGGGTTAAATCTTCTATTGATAGGGAAGCACGATTGGGGTCATGATTCATTTGCAGCATGGACTTTATTGACTCTTCAGTGATGTAAAACAGGATCTCTTTTTCTTTGTTTACAATGCATCTTTGTTCTGGCATATAATAGGCTTGGCATAATCTGATAAAGTCAGGAACTGAATGAGTGAGAGGGACAATATATCTAGGCAGATTGGATTCCCAAACTGGAATATCTTTGTCACCTTTTTCCACTGATTTTCCATAGCACCAATTATAGACATCAAGCAAGTTAAATTCTACATTAGGGTCTAGTATTCTATAGTCCAGATCAACTAAAGGGCTATTCTCTGGGGAAATGACTGGAGGCTGGACTGGTCTGACCACTTCTGTAGAATCAGCCGTGAGTGCAGGGGTTGGCTTGTCGATTTTGAAGGACTTAGGCTGAGGGATTTTTGCAGAAGACTTCTTTTGAGACTTTGGGCCTCCATTCTTGGGGGTTACCTGTTTCTTTGTCATTTTTAATCTGAACGAAGCAAGCTTAAATGGTTTGCTAAGTTCCTTTATGAGAAACAGGGTTTCTTGGTGAATCTTTACTGAAAAAAGGGGTTTCTGAGCAAGGTTTTGGGTAATGCAAGGGTTTTAAAGCTCAGAACGTATATTAGGATTGATTTCAACAATGAAACAGACCAGGGTCTGAGAAAAACTGCGAAAAAGGGAAATTAGGAATTCCAAGGAAATTTTGACAGAGTTTCCCCTGTAAAATGGACACTTTTATGCAGTTTAATTGGTGTAACTTCAGCAATTATTTGAAAATGACAAGAATTTTGAAATTTTAGAGGGCAAGCTCGAAGAAGAGTACCTGAAAAACCAGCGAAATTCGGTTGAAGACGTCGCAGAGGCGCTCAGTCTTCAATTCTTCGAAAATGGCTTTTCAAAGGGAAATGTAGAAATTTATAGTTGAAATTCAGGGAAATGGGCATCGAAAAATGGCTCTGGTAAGTTGAAAAAGGCTCTACGCGGTTTCTCAGGGTTTAATGGTGCAAATTCGAAGAAAAAGGGTTTATGGACGTTTTCACAGTTTCAAAGGGAAAATGGTGAAAATTTGAATAAAACTCTGAGTTTTAATGTATTGAACCGATGGTGACACCATAGTTAAATATCATTAAACTCGGGTTAAGCGGGTTGGGTTTAGGGAATACCGCCAGTGGTATTCGCGTTGGTTAAGGGTGGTAAATGGTATTTTTCATTTCGAACACGATACAACGTGGTGGCGACACGTAAGCGCGGGGTGGTTTGGAAAAACCACACATTTCGCGCGGCTTTGCCGAAACATCGAGCGTTTATGTTTGGAGCGCGGAAATGAACAATTATCGTTGGATCAGGCCTTTGGGAGCGAACGGTCCAGATTAAAAGGGAAAGTGCGGGGATAACGTTTTATCGGATTGGACGTGAGTCGTCGATATTGGGAAATGGAAAGGAGATTGAACGGTGGAAATCTTACGCGATGGGATAGGGGTGAATGTATTGAGATTTTTCGCGCAAGTGATTGACCGTAGGATTAAATGGACTTCTGGGGATCAGACGGTCAGAAATGACTCTCATGGGTTAAGTCATTTACACTGTTTTTTATGGAAATCAAATGATCGGGAGGGTTTAATGAGGAATTAACCGAGGTTAGGGATTGGTATGCAGTATAATGTATGGGGGGAAGAGGTAAGGTTAAGGTTTAGACCTTTGGTTAAGGGATTTGGGGCAGGAATTATACAGGGGAAAGATTATTTTTATTGAAGTTTAGTTTAGACGAAACTTCAATGATTTTTTATTTAAAACATATATAACGTATGTTTTAAGATTTTTCTTCATATTTTATTTATATGGATAATTAAATCAAGAAGATTTAAATACCATAGGGTCGGGATTACATATAAGGATAAAATTTTCGCCAAAGGGGTTATAAGGGGGGGGTTTTATTTACGCATGTGGGCATAAATAACTTTGGCTTAAGTTATAATAAGTGGGTTTTTGGGATTTATTTATAAAAGGAGTTATATAATAGGAAAAGGTCAGTTGTAGGGAATTAATACATAAGTCAAAATTAATATGACAAGGGGACAATGTATACTCAAAACATATTAATATAACTAAGAAAGTGAATATTAAAAAGCAAATTTTCATTATGATAACTTCATCACTTATACTTAGGATAAAATGTGATTTTGAGGGTTTTATGCTTAGAAATGATGTGGGAGGTTAAACAAATGAGGATTTTAAGTAAAAATGAAGTTTCACTTGGGATTTTTCTGGGGAATGAGTGCATGAATGGTAAATGAGGTGATTAAGGGATTAATATAGACATTTCACACTTTCAACTGATCAGTCATAGAGCCTTGGGTCCGGTCCCAACAAAATTCAAGGAAATTCCTTGAGCCTTTCTGATTGATAGTTTAGAATGTTTCATGACTATGGGAAGGGGAAATCAGTTATTCTGAAGTCCATGATGAATGATATTTACAATGAGATTTTTCACCTTCTTCTACCTACCCATCTTACCATACTAACATTTTTTCTTCTTTTGTAACAAAGTGCATTTAAGCTAGCAACCTTCACAGCATTTATTTTTTCTGAAAGCAAGTAAAACTATCTAATTGTACACTTATTTCATCCATGAATCCAGATTAAACTGTTGGATTCACTTATTTCTCTACCTAACTACTGAATTGTTAGGATTAAACTGTCTAACAACTCATTATTCTCTATCTACAACAATGGAAATTTAAATAATGATAAGTCAAGATTGAACTGTTTAACTCATCAAGGACTAATGGCATTTATTGACACTCTGCCATAGTCAAAAAGTAAAAAGTAGTGGCACTTATGCTTGCACACTTTCATGTTTTATTCATTTTTCTTTTGGGGTCTTTTATTTTTTCTAAGTCCTTTGATTATTCTTTTAGGACTTTTTACCCTCTTTTTGTTTTTTTTTTAATTTTTTTTTTAGAAAATATGTGAATACAACTTGCAGAAGGCAAAGTATGTACAAATTTACAAAATTACCAATAGTCAAGTCAAAATTATGACCCCTATATCATAGGTTGCTAACATTGGCTCCACTTGGGGATGGATTTTCCTGGTGAAATGCCAAGAACTCTGAGATAAGTAGCCTTATCCATTGATCTTGGTGGATCTGTAAATGTCTTATGTGTTCTGCAACAATCATATTTATGATATGTTATACTTCAAAGCTTAGGGCCTTCTCTTCGGGCTTCAAATTTGTAGATAATATATCCAATCCAATCTTACACTCTGACTATGAATATTTACAATGATAAAGTAAATGGTTCTAACTATTAAGTGACTTGCAAGGAATAGTAATGTTTCAACATTATTCCATTTATTGGTCCTTCTTGAAGCTCTGTACCATCTAAATTCCTAATGAAAAAGGAATTGTTTCCTCTGTAACCATATATGACATAGGGTCCCTGCCACAGAAAATCAAACTTCCCATGTTTTCCTTTATCCTCTCTTCTTGCATCCCATCTTAAAACTTGATCTCCTATGAAAAAGTCATCTTCCTTAACTCTTTTGTCAAAAATATTTTTAATTTTGTCCTGTAAGACTTGTGACTTTTCATAAACTTCATCTCTGGTTTGTTGAAGGTGTATGGTATCATTGATTCTTCTTTTAATGTCATTAGTTTCAACCTGCAATTCCTGGATGATCTTCTGACTGGGACACCCAAGGAAGAAGGAAAAACTGCATCTGTACCATAAACAATTTGATATGGTGAAGTTCCTATGGACTTTTTAGTAGTAAGCCTATCAGCCCAGAGGGCATGTATCAGCTTCTTGTTCCATGTCTTTTTATTATCTTGGAGTAGTTTTTTGATGATGTTGACTAAAATTTTATTCGAGGATTCGGATAGACCATTACCTTGGGGGTAGTATGCTGTGGAATGTTCTAAGGTAATATGGCATTTATGGCAGAAAGCAATCATCATTTTAGATTTGAAAGCAGCAGCATTGTCTATGATAATTTTGTGTGGGCATCCAAATCTAGACAAAATATTACTTTCAATGAATGAGATAATAACTGGGTCTGTAGCTTGCCTAGTGGGAATTGCTTCAATCCACTTAGTAAATTAATCAGTAGCAGTTAGAATCCATTTGTGTTGACCTGAGGATGGAGGATGAATTTCACCTATGAAGTCTAAACCCCATAACTGAAATGGTTTTTCTGTGGATATTTGTTTCAGAGGTAATGGCAAAAGTTTCTTTTTACCTTCAAAAATCTGACACTTATGACAAGAGTTAACAAACTTTTTAACATCTGAAAATAAGGATGGCCAATAAAAACCAGCTCTGAGTATTTTATCAGTTGTGCTCTTCCAGTATAGATGTCCACCACAGTCACCTGCATGAAACTCTTCAAGGATTTTGTCAGCTTCATATTTCAATAAACAATTAAGTAAAATTCCAGTACTTTCTCTCCAATACAGTGCATTATTTAAGATACAGAATTTCATTGCTTTTTGCTTGATAAAACTTGCCTTGGTTTTGGTAAGTCCAGGAGGAGCTTGTAAGTTTGTAAGTACAAAGATTATGTCAGAGTACCATGGTGAGTCTTGATAGGCTTCACTGATCGATGGAGTCGCCATCTCCTCCTGTTCATCTACTTGTGCAATTAAATTAATGTCTAACGCATTGCAATTAGATTCAGCCATCAGTCTGGCTAAACCTTTTCCCTTGATGAGTTTAGTTGGTTTAATTTCCAGATCATATTCAAGGATTGTGGCTATCCACTTTCCTCTTCTGTTGTCTGATCCATCTTGAGTCAAATTGTCTTTAACTACTGCATTGGGGACATATGCAATTATATGTGAATGAATTATGTACACTTTGAAATCTTTTATAGCTTTAACCAGAGCCAAAGCTTGTTTTTCTATTATTTTGTATTTCAGTGGTGCATCTCTGAGAGCTTTACTGAAAAATGCAATGGGTTGTTCGAAGCCTTGATCATTCTTCTGCAGAAGAACTGCAGCTATGGTGTGTTCGGATGCAAAGGAAAAGATTATAAAATCTTTCATGTAATCTGGACTGATAAGGACTGGTGCTTTAGTTAAGGCTTGTTTGATAGAGTCAAAATATTGTTTGGCCTTTATTGTCCATTTAATTGCGGAGTCCTTCTTAAGCATGTTATTAAGATCTTTTATAATCTCAGCCAGATTTGATATGAATCTTCTTAGAAAATTGATCTTTCCCAAGAATGCTTGGAGTTCTTTAATGTTCCTAGGTGGTTGAATGTTTAGGATTGCTTCAATTCTAACAGGGTCAATTCTGATGCCTTCTTTTGAAATGATATGACCTAGAAATTTGCCTTCTTCTAGCCCAAAAATAGACTTTTTTGGATTAAGAGATATACCATATTTTTTGCATTTGATGAAAACTTGTCTTAGATGATCCAAGTGATCATTATTTGTTTTAGAAAATACAGTAATATCATCCAAATAAATGACTAAAAACTCATGGATTTCCTTGGCAAAGGCAATATCCATGGCCCTTTGAAATGTAGCTCCTGCATTTTTTAATCGAAAAGGCATTTTCACATACATGAAAGTGCCCCATGGAGTAGTAAAAGCAGTTTTGGTTTGATCATCTTTGTGAACTAGAATCTGATTGTAACCAGAGAAACCATCTAATAAAGAGATTCTAGAAGAACCTGCTACCCTCTGTAAAATATGGTCCATTTTTGGCAAGGGGTAGTTATTCTTCAAGGATGCTTTATTAAGATTCCTAAAGTCTATGCATAATCTAATTTCTCCTGACTTTTTCCTAGTTAGCACTATATTAGATATCCAATCAGAAAATCTGACTGGTGAAATTATCTTAGCATAAAACATTCTCTTGATTTATTTTTCAACTAATGGCAACAAAACCAGATTAATCCTTCTAAGTTTCTGTTGAAAAGGTTTTTGATTTTCCTTTTAAGGAATTTTATGTTGAATAATGTTTGTGTTATAAGTTTTTAAGTCTTCATAGTTCCATGCAAAGACATCTTGAAATTCTTTTAAAAGTTCAATGTATTTACCCCTTTCATCTGATGGTAAGGATTTGGATAGCTTGATTATTCTTGGTTTATCATCTGTCCCTAGGTTATATTCTTCTATGTCAGATTTAATTGGCTCCATCTTTGGCCTTATGGGCACATCATTAGAGTCAAATAAATCTTCTAGAGGAGTTAAACCTCTGGGTAAAATGTTATTCTTTAAATCAATCAAATCTATTTCATCTTCAATCAATTCCTCTATTTCTATTTTTTCCATTTCATCAATGTCACTTTGAGTAAAAATAATTGGCTTTTCAATCTTATGTACATCTAAATTATCCAAATCATCTATTTGACAGAAATTTAAATCTATATTACAAGGTGGGTCTCTATTGCATTTGTTATCAATTTGACAGTTTTGAAATTCACGCTCATTATTTAAAAAATGATAAATTTTCTCATCCTCTGAAAAAATTTGCCAACAGGTTACATTATCAGGAACAATAGGCCTATATTTAATCTCAGCAGTGTATTTTTGTAATGGTGAAAAAGGAATTTTACAACTGCTGGCAAAAGTAGCTAAAAAATGGGCCTGTATGTTCTAATCTCGAGGGATGACAGCAAAATTACCTTCTAACAATCCTTCAAGCAGTTCCAATATTGTTTCTCTGTATCTTGCAAGTCTAGGGTTATGAACTGAATATTCAGCGTTGATTTGTTTTATAACTAATTCAGAATCACCCAAAACCATTATTATTTTTCCTCCCTTTTTTCTTATAATTTGTAGGCCTACGATTAAAGCTTCGTATTCAGCCATATTATTGGTGCATTTGAAGTTTAATCTAAAAGCATGCCCTTCAGAATGACCTGTTTCAACGTTTGTGATCCAAACACCAGCTCCAGCTCCAAATTTATTAATAGATCCATCAAAATCTAGATGCCACAAAGCTTCATGACCAATATAATCATCCATGATTTTAAGTCTTTTATCAGTGAGTTCAGTTGGATTTTCATTTTGATCAGAGTTACTAAGGATAAAAGAATCAAGATCAGTGGGGGTGGAATAAATTGGATAATTTGTAGGTCTGTCTGCACTAAGGATCATGTACTTCATCAAGGTTTCTCTATGAAGCTTCTTAGGCTGCCCAAATACAGAGATAGTAGCATAACTCATATCCATTTGTAGAGATCCCTGCAACTTTGCTCCCCATGAGCGAGAAAGAACCATGCCATATTTTGGCGGGATGTCAGCTACTACAACGTCCATGATCATACTCTTACCAGGATACTGGACTAGGTTAACACACATATCTTTAATCAAACCAATACATTTTACTTTAGATGAATCAAATGAGAATAGGTCCTTATAAGGTCTAGTTATGTCTAGATTAAGATTTTCCATTATAGCTTTAGGCATTAAATTATGGGAAGCTCCAGTATCTAGCATAGTGTTATGTAATATTTGGTCATGTATGGTAAGACTTAAATAGAATGGGCGTACCGACCCATCTGAATGCTTGCCATCAACATTGGGACCAAAAATTAGTTTAGGCCTATCTTCATTCATGTTAATTGTGTCTTCATTCTCATTGACTTTCAACATATCAGAAATCATTGATCTATATACATCATTTTTAGCTAGTTCTCTTAAGGAAACAGTTATTTTCAATTTGGATATTTCAGACTGCATATTAAATGTTGGTTGAGATCTAATGGTTTGAATCATTTCTTCCATGGGAACTGTTGTTTGTGAGGATTTTTCTTGAGTTTCTACTGTTTTTCCTTTGTTCTGAGCTCTTTTCTTGCCTTTTGTCTGATTTTCTTGGTTTCTGCTATCCTTAGTCATTTTTTCAAGAATAATTTGAGGATTAACAGGAGTTTTATCAAATTTAGGATTCTCGACAGAAGGTTTGGGATCTGATATTTTAAATTCAATAGGATTCTTTCTTGGCTCAATGACTATTGTTGAATTTGTGGCTTTGGGATAATTATCTTTGGAAACATATTTGGAAGATCGTGCCACATCATCGGTAATATCTACAATTTTTGGGCCTTCCTGCTTTTTAGGACTGGTTGGATTTGAACTCTGTTTGCCATATCTGGGAAGAATTTGCAAGAGTTTAGATTTAGAAGTATCAGACTTCTTTTTGTTTTTTTCTTGTTGGTTTGGAGCATTACTCTTTATAGCAGGATCAATGTTTTTCTTGCTCCTAAGGTTGCATTGACTATGAATCTCATTTATTGCAAAATCATAACCTTGTTTGTAATCATAGGATTCTCCAGATTCTACCTTGAGCTGTTGAAGTTCAAAGAGTTCCTGGTCCTCCTCTGTGAGGAAAATGGTATTGTTCTCATCGATCCCCATAAAAATGTTTATGTCTTCCTCCTCATCAACACTGTTTTGTGAACTTTCTGCAAAGTTTTCTTGAAATGGGGTTCTTATATTCTGATCAGGGGAAGGCTCCTTACCTTTCCTGCGGTTGGTGTTTTTTCTATAGTTGGGATTCCGGATCTGGGCTTGATTGTCCCATTGTGGTTTCTTTTCAATTTGATCCAGTCTGTCAACTATTTTTTTAGGGCTTTAGTAATGAAATCAAATTTACTATCCAAGTGAGATGCTTCCTCTTTAATAGTAACCCTTCTTTCATTTCTCATTCTGGCCTTCCTTGCCAGTATGTTGACTTCTACACCTACAACATCTTTTTCATTTGTTCTAACGTATTTGCATCCCTTTCCCTAAGTTGGTAAGCCATGTCTACGTCAAAACAGTCAGGGAATTTTAGTAGCACAGAATATGGGGTAGGTTTAAGGTCTGCAGGAATAGCATTGTATACGCTGTTATCTCTTGTGCAGAAGTCTTAAAAAGATTCATTTGGGGCTCTCTTGACAGCATCAAATTCAGATAGTATTTGCATAGGGTTCTTCTTTTTCTCCCATTTATTAAGGAAGGCTCTATGGAAAGCAGCTAGGTCTGCTATACTACCAAGTGCTAAAGCTTTAAACCAAGTTTTCACCTCTCCAATTAGGCTCTGAGAAAATAATCTCATTTGAACGTCAGACTCATCAATCTCATAGACTTCCCAGAAATCATTCATTCTAGTAACGTGTTGTTGTGCAGTAATCTGTGAAATATTATCAAATAGTGGAATATCTTTTTGATAGTTCTGGGGCATGTCTTGGAGATTCTGAGGTGAGACCAAGGGAGCACATCAGGCTGCCATGGCTTGAATTTTAGCTTGGCTGGGAGGTACTTTTGTGGTATAAGGGATAGTACTGGTTACTGCAATGGATGTACTTGAAGAGCTTGGTAATGGGGATGAAACAAAAGTAGTTTGGCTAATGGTAGTTGTAATGGGTTGGGTAAATGATGGATATACTACTTTGGGCTGCAAAGGCAGCTGAGGGATGAAGGGATCGGTTGATGAACTTGCAGTGGACTGTGGATATGATGAGTATATGATTCGCTGGGATAGAGGCAACTCAGGGCTTATGGGCTCTTGAGGTAAACTAACAGCAGAATCAGTGAATGATATGGCAGCATACAGAGTTGAATCTGATGTTGGAAAGACTGTTCTGTATAGTTCAGAGACTGGGGGTTTAAATTTAGACAAAAATTTAGCTAACTTAACAGCTTCTTCAATGTCTTTGATTTTTTTTACACTTACCCTTTTAACTGGACTCTTAATTTCAGTTTGATCTGATTTACTAGGAGCAGAAATAATTTTATGCTTTTCACTTACGTAAGAAGCAAAAACTAGATCTAAAACAATTTCTTTTAAATCCGATTCAGATTTTGTTCCAAATAAAGATTTCTCAAACTTAATGTCAAAATCAATGTCTGATAAGCTAACCAATTCTTTGGGTAAAGACTCAGCCCTTTTCAGAGTTATTTCAGTTTCAGAACTATCACTTTGTTTTTTCTTCTTTTTTCCTATCTGGTCAGGATTATCTACTATATCTGGAGGATTTGGATCAGGGTTGGATCTAGTGTAGTAGATTTTCTTGGGAGCCAAATTTTTTATTGGGTAAAATAACCACAACCTTTAAACTCAATCTTAAAGTAGAAAAGATAAAATTAAATATCTTCCTTCAAGACTAAACTTAAAACTGGAGAGTGGTTAGTTCCCCAGTATGGTCGCCAGTATGTTATCACCCTAGTAATTCTCAGGTTGTGGGATGGGGATTTTTGTAGTTAAGAATGCCAGGGGTAACCAAGAACCGCTTTGGGAATTCAAGATCTAGCCTTCTTGAACTCCAGAGAGGGATCTCTCCGTATGATTTAGCTTTGTTTTAGTAATAGATATTAGGCTAGCTATGATTGTGTAGTTGGGTTTGATTTTAAAAGATTGGTGGGAATAAAAAATATTTCAAGGTAAACCAGAAGGATCTACTAGAATATTGGGCAATGGAGTCAACTTTCTAGGCAAGCAGAACTAAGAAATAAGGCTCATATATGAAAATGTGCTAAGGGCAAGATAGGTGACCTTCTAAGGCTTTGTATAGGCTTGATTTGATGGAGTGGGTGGAATCTGAGCAAAAGGGCACTTAAGAATCCTTAAGATACAGATAAGAAGATTGAAGAATGGGATCTAACTGGGACCTAGAGAAATTAAGAACCCTATGGTCCGATTATCAAGTAGAAAACATTAAAATGCCAACAAGTTTCGAAACAGGGAGCTTATTATCACTAATCCTGTTTAATTTTTCCTTAGTTGATCATTACAGACTAGAAACATATAATATGAATGAATGTAAACTTTAAAGAAATACACTGAAAACAAGGAAAGAACGAGACTTATCTTGTCACCATGAGAATCCTTAGCTATGATGTCTCTGATCTCTTTCCAATCTGTTGCTTTCACTAATTGACTCATCAACTTCAATATGACCAGCAAATAAGACTATAGTTGTCTTGAGAAATTTTTATTCACCCTGAATACTTCGAATTGTGAAGTATTTATACAAAAAACCGTTTACAAAATATCTCAGGAATTGAGATAATGTTTTAATAAAAAATAGGAAAGAAAACTTAATAAGAGGGACAGCTGCAAAACAGTTTGCAAGCTGTTACCTTTTTACAAGCAAAAATAGAACTGATTATTCTAATTTGAACTGATTTTTGATGTGTTGTGAGTACTGCTGGCATTAGGTGCATCTTATTGTGGAAAGTGGTTGAAGAATTTTCCTTCCTTTAACTTTCAACGCTAATACTCTTTATTCATCTGATTTGAGCTGTTTTACTGTGGTAATTAAAAAGTAACCAACAGTAAATTTATTTTCACTGATACTCTTTCACCTACTGATACACTTTAACCCTGTATTTTTTAACTTTGAGGTAACAGTAAAATATGAATTTCCAAGTGATTTTCCTGTTTTTTATCCATCAAATTCACAGTAGATCTCTGAATTCTTGCCATTTTTCTGCAGAGGGGATCTTCATAGTTTTCAACTTTCTGTAACTTTCATCTGCCTCTGTATAATTGGAAAATTTAGGCTTGATAGTGAACATATGCTTGATCTCATTATCTAAAAAGAACAGATTTTTAAAATACTGAAGAAGTATTTTGCCAGTTGGTGATCCTTGAGGCAGAGGCTGTTTGGCTTGCTCTTTTGCATGATTTCTGATTTTTAGATCATAATCTTTCTGAGGCATCAACTTGTCATTCAATGCATGAATATCAGGCAAACCTGCTTCTAATAATATCTTGTATTTGGCCCAAAATCTTGAGATAGCCAAATTCATATCTTTACATCTGTCTTCTAAGTTACTCATCATGTTTATTTTATTTAGGACTTTCTTGATTTGGAGGATGGTCTTTGTCCTATCAGTAATCTTCAATTCTTCCAACTCTTCCCTATTTTTGTTGTTCAAAAAGGTTATGATTTGAAGTGCTTGGGCTAGCTTATTCTCAATCTCTCTTTTAGTCTTGTCAATCTCTGCACTAGCAACTTGAAGTAACTCTCTTTGTTCATAAATTATCTGAATTGAAGGCCCTTGAGAATGAATGCCTTCAATAATTTTGGTCCATAAATGATTTTTTATATAGGCCACTTGATCTGTAAGGTTTACTTGTGCTTGTAGAATCTTCACCTGTTCTTGTAGTCGATTGGCCCTTTGCTCATGTCCTTTAGAAGTAATCAAGGCATCATTTTTGGAACTTTCTAGATTTTTAATAATGCCTTTCAAACTAAGAATTTCTTTATCTTTAATAGATATGTCCTCCATGGCTTTGATCACGGCTGCTTGGTCTTGTAGTGTGCTCATCTGTGAGGATGAAGAAGAAGAGGCAGAGATTTCCTGAGAAGTAATTGGCACTGCAGTGGCCATTACTCCTTGTGGCGCTAAGTGTTCAGCTAATGTGGATGGAATGGAAGTACTTACAGTAGGAATTACTGTAGGAATGTGAACCTGTTGAGTTTTCTTTAGGACTTCATTTTCTCTTATGGAAGCTTCCAATTGACTTTCCATTTCTTTTATTTGAGCAGTCATCTCATGAACAAGTTGTTTGAGTTCATCAATTTCGATTTTCTGCTGAAGAATCTCCTTTTCTTGAGGATTTTCATTTTGGGGCAACTTTAGCTGCTTTCTTAGGGCAGTTGTATCCTCATTTTTCTATTTAATCAAAGTTTTTTCAATCTCCATATTAGCAGGATCAGCTCCTACTTCAATCACCAAATCTTCTAGTGCTTTGATCCTCAAATTATTAGCATATAGTGAGGCCTTGTCCAACTTCATTTGATTCTATTGGTTGAGCACTGTTTTCTCAAGCCTAATTGATTTCATAGTCTTACTGACAATTTTGGAATATGGCATTTCAGTATTGCTCCTATGAAATTCAATTTGATCCAATTCATGAATGGCATCTACATCCACTTCAAAATATGTTTTGAAATAATCTGCTACTGATCTTGGATTAGTCACTGTAGGCTTCAAGAATGACATTACTAATTTATTAGATGAATAATGAAATGCTGAAAGAAGCCTGTCTTTGTTTCCAGGCTTTTCCTTAAGAAATCTAGAGTATGCTTAATTCTTGATCTCTTCATTCTTCTCTTTAATCTGTCTAAATCTAATTTGAATCTCTGACTCTGTATTGTCAATTTCCTTAGAAGAAGGAGGCAAATCAACAGTAGCCTGGTTTTCCTTCATGACTGTATCTTTTTGTTGTGTTCCAATTTTTACATTTTGAAGCTATTTCGATGTTTCAGTGACTATTCTTGTAGCTTCATCATCTGTTTCATTATTTTCAATATTTACAGCCTTATCCCTTTCTTCTTCTGTTATCTTACTTCTCTTAATATAAGGAATTCTGAATTTTTTATCCTCAATAGTCTCAGCTATGAAACTATCTCCTTCCCTGTCTCTTTTATGTACATTATCAGTTTCTTGGCTTGTGGAAGCCACCTGTGTCTGTTCAATATGCTTGCCTTCGCCACTGTCTACCTGTATTACTTGTCTTCAATTCTTCGAAAATGGCTTTTCAGAGGGCAATGTAGCACTTTGTAGTTGAAATTCAGGGAAATGGGCATCGAAAAATGGCTCTGGTAAGTTGAGAAAGGCTCTGCGCAGTTTCTCAAGGTTTAATGGTGCAAATTCGAAGAAAAAGGGTTTATGGACGTTTTCACAGTTTCAAAGGGAAAATGGTGAAAATTTGAATAAAAATATGAATTTTAATGTATTGAACCGATGGTGAAACCATAGTTAAATAACATTAAACTCGGGTTAAGCAGGTTGGGTTTAGGGAATACCGCCAATGGTATTCGTGTTGGTTAAGGGTGGTAAATGGTATATTTCACTTCGAACGCGATACAATGTGGTGGCGACACGTAAGCGCATGGTGGTTTGGAAAAACCACCCATTTCACAGGGCTTTTCCGAAACATCGAGCGTTTATGTTTGGAGCGCGAAAATGAACAATTGCCGTTGGATCGGGCCTTTGGGAGCGAACAATCCAGATTAAAAGGGAAAGTGCAGGGATAACGTTTTATCATATTGGACGTGAGCCATCGATCTTGGGAAATGGAAAGGAGATTGAATGGTGGAAATCTTACGCGATGGGATAGGGATGAATGTATTGAGATTTTTCGCGCAAGGGATTGACCGTAGGATTAAATGGACTTCTGGGGATCGGACGGTCAGAAATGACTCCGACGAGTTAAGTCATTTACACTGTTTTTGATGGGAAATCAAATGATCGGGAGGGTTTAATGAGGAATTAACCGAGGTTAGGAATTGGGATGCAATATAATGTATGGGGGGAAGACGTAAGGTTAAGGTTTAGACCTTTGGTTAAGGGATTTGGGGCGAGAATTATACAGGGGAAAGATTATTTTTATTGAATTTTAGTTTAGACGAAACTTCAATGATTTTTTATTTAAAACATATATAACGAATGTTTTAAAAATTTTATTCATATTTTATTTATATGGATAATTAAATCAAGAAGATTTAAATACCATATGGTCGGGATTACATATAAGGATAAACTTTTTGCCAAAGGGGTTATAAGGTGGGGTTTTTATTTACGCATGTGGGCATAAATAACTTTGGCTTAAGTTATAATAAGTGGGTTTTTGGGATTTATTTATAAAAGGAGTTATATAATAGGAAAAGGTCAGTTGTAGGGAATTAATACATAAGTCAAAATTAACATGACAAGGGGAAAATGTATACTCAAAACACATTAATATAACTAAGAAAGTGAAGATTAAAAAGCAAATTTGCATTATGATAACTTCATCACTTATACTTAGGATAAAATGTGATTTTGAGGGTTTTATGCTTAGAAATGATGTGGGAGGTTAATCAAATGAGGATTTTAAGTAAAAATGAAGTTTCACTTGGGATTTTTCTGGGGAACGAGTGCATGAATGGTAAATGATGTGATTAAGGGATTAATATAGACATTTCACACTTTCAACTGATCAGTCATAGAGCCTTGGGTCCGGTCCCAACAAAAGTCAAGGAAATGCCTTGAGCCTTTCTGACTGATAGTTTAGAATGTTTCACGACTATGGGAAGGGGAAATTAGTTATTCTGAAGTCCATGATGAATGATATTTAAAATGAGATTTTTCACCTTCTTCTACCTACCCATCTTACCATACTAATATTTTTTCTTCTTTTGTAACAAGGTGCATTTAAGCTAGCAACCTTCACAGCATTTATTTTTTCTGAAAGCAAGTAAAACTATCTAATTGTACACTTATTTCATCCATGAATCCAGATTAAACTGTTGGATTCACTTATTTCTCTACCTAACTACTGAATTGTTAGGATTAAACTGTCTAACAACTCATTATTCTCTATCTACAACAATGGAAATTTAAATAATGATAAGTCAAGATTGAACTGTTTAACTCATCAAGGACTAATGGCATTTATTGACACTCTGCCACAGTCAAAAAGTAAAAAGTAGTGGCATTTATGCTTGCACACTTTCATGTTTTATTCATTTTTATTTTGGGGTCTTTTATTTTTTATAAGTCCTTTGATTATTCTTTTAGGACTTTTTACCCTCTTTTTGATTTTTTTTTTATTTTTATTTTATTTTTTTACAAAATATGTGAATACAATTTGCAGAAGGCAAAGTATGTACAAATTTACAAAATTACCAATAGTCAAGTCAAATTTAAGACCCCTATATCATAGGTTGCTAATAGGTTACTAACACTGAGCACACCTTAAAACCTTAGAAACACTCCCGTCAAGTAGTATCTACTAATTTATCGCCACCTCACCGCCTAACATAATGGCGATCATGGTGGGACCTTCTAAATAAGTAACAAGCTTATACATCCTTAGGAAATTCAGAAGCCCTTGTCAAATCATAGAGAAATCAAACTGCTATCCAAAGAGTAGAATCTGGTTGTTTCACCATCCTAGAAAAATGATGACTCAGCTGTAGTACACTCAAGGAAACCTTAGGGCTACATAAAGGAACTCAGAAAACCAAAACATCCCTAGATTTGTTTTTGTCAATTATTGGTGGTGGACCATACACATATCTCTTCAAAACAACTAAAAACATCCACCTAGCGACTCCACTAGCCTCCAGTAGGCCTACTACTCCACTAAGTTCTCATAGACCTCCCTAGGAATGCATTAAGCAATCCTAATCGTGTTGATGGTGGACATCAAAGTTGAAATCCTCCACCTGGAGACTCCACAACTCTCAATAGACCTAATGAATCCACTGGTAGAAGACTCTAGACTGGTTGAAAAGATGCAGTGACCCTTTGTGATTAAAAAAATATGGATCCAAGTATAAATACAGAGTAAAAGCTAGATATGTTGATAGATACAATCAGAAAAATGTTGCATATAATTGGTAGGAAAGAGGAAAAGAACAAGGTTGAGGTTGGTGTTGCTTACTCAAAACAACCTATAATTTTTCCTTGGGAAGAACAAACTCAGTCACTACAAGACAAGAACAACAAACAAAATATGCATGATGAGAAAGATTGCAAAGAAGAGAATGAAGAAGGTTGTCAACTAGGTACTAGTTACTTTCCTACATCTTGTGCTTCACTATTAAGAGAGCATTACAAGCAAATTGTAAATAGAAACAAAGAGGAGTGCTCTAACGAATCAATCAGCCATCTTGAAATCACAAAATCTGAAATAAAGAAGGAACCAACACATTTATAATCTCTACCCTTATGCTTTAATTCATTTTAGATGATAAAAATAAATTGGCACCCTGAGAATCCATCAGAGGCAACTCATGAATCTCATGCTCAAAGTAACTATCACGAAAATCAAGAAGAGTTGTTTGAAGATGAAATCAATCAGGGAATGAAAGAAAACCCACAAGATCTCTCTAAAGGCACAAGTGATGATTCATCTTCTCTTCTAGGTAAGGTTCAAGAAGACATTCAGCCCCTTAATCATCTTTCACAAGAGAAAGAGAACCGATGTAGTTATTTCCAAAGAAAGAGAAAAATGCCTCCTTTTTTAACTAGAGAAGAAATAAATCAACTTCTAAACATGCAGACAGCCTCTAAGCCCTCATGTGAACAAAATATTTTTTCTTCATTCTCCTGCTAACCCTGTCTACCATAAGTCATAAAGTGAACTTGTAGATCAATTCAAAGAAGAACAAACTGGTAATCCAATATGTTTGATTGGTGAAATTATTTATGTTGATGATTCTCTAAATTTTGATCAATTTGATGATGATGATGTTCTCCAAATAGAATCTAACCTTGCAGAGCCATCAGCAGTTGATTTGTGGGATGAAGTTCACTATCGTCAGATTGAAAGCAGTAATCAGCCAAGACAAGTAATCTATGACACTGATGAGGAAAGCCTTGAAAGTTTAGAAGTAAGTGAAGAGTCTCTGACTCTTTTCTCTACTTCACTTCAGTTCATCATAAATAACTTTCACATAATTGGAAATCAGCAGTCTTTCATCTTTGATGTTGAGGCTGAGAAGGATGATGAACTTCTTGATCAAATTGTCAATAAGAAGCCTTCTCCTGAAATAGTTGAGGAGATCATTTGGAACATGGAATCATCCTTAGCTCTAGATCTGCACCCACCAAGTTCCATTGAATTACAAATTGCAAAAGAAGGCTTAGAAGTTGATAGTCACATGAGAGTTGTTACACTACCTTCTTGGGAAGATTTATTGTCAAAGAGTGCTCCTGCTCATCAATATGATGGCCTTCACACATATTTCAACCCACTCTATCAAAGCACACCAGGTTTATTAGAGGATAACATTGCAATATATGATGAGTCTGACAATTCAGGTGATCATGAGGAAGAGGAAGGTTTTCTTTCCCAAAATAATCCCAAGTTTAGTCAAGTGGAGGAAGAACCAGTCTTGGATCAAGATTATTTTCCAAATCCTCACATTCAGGTATTGTTTCAAGATCCCTTTGTTGATTTATTAGAGACATTTGAAGAGGGAGTGAAATATGTTAAGAGCAGTTTGATGCAGAATTTCAAGAACATTTTAGGCACTACTGTTCAAACACAAATGAGGTGGGAGTCGCCTTTTGATTTTTTCAAAACACTCAAAGAGCTAAACCAAGATCCCTCATGGAATCATCTGCTTGATTGGCTGTATTGGAAAATAGAGTTCACCATCTGAATGTATATCATGTATAGGTTAGATTAGGATAGTGTAATATTCCTACTTAGCCTAAGCTAAGAGGAATATACATTTTTGTCTCATTCTCTGTTGCATGAATAAATGAATAAATGAGGACATGTAAAACTCCTGAAAAGAATGAATAAATCAATGCCCATATGAATAGGGATAAATCTGGGCCATGTAAACAAATCACTTGCAGGTTTGAAAGGGGTCTAAGCTATGAGACTGGGTCAACCTTGACCAAATCTACAGCGCTGTCTAGATGCAATGTACCTCATGGATGGACAGCGCAGTTCTAGATGGAGGCCCCTCATGTGAAAGGAGCTAATTCATTGAAGTGATTTAGGGTTTGACAAGGCTTTCATCTTATAAAAGGAAGAGGAGAGCAACAAGAGAGAGTTTTTTATTATGCATATTTTTGAGTATCTTGTCTGTTTAGACAAATACCATTCTCTGTTGTTTATCTGAGAATAGTGTTGCTTAGCACTTGGGAGTTCCTATGCATGGATCCCACCTCTTCCATTGAGGATTTCTTAGAGGATTCTTGTTGATTTCATCCACTATCAGGCATTTGGCCAAGCTCACCTTTCAACTACATCGCTAATCCTGTCTAGGATCATGTTGTCCTTGCAAGCTGCAGCAAATGGAGGTCAAATCTGCTCAAATCTAGGCCATTTCAGGATCTCTTTTCATTGGGAAAGTCTTATATCCCATGGGCAAGAGAGTTCTGAACCTTTGGAGATGATATTTCACATCTTGGCATTATTCCAACTCAGTGCTTAAAGCTACAGTGTATTTTCCCTTCCAGGACTGCATTATTCTTAGAGAAAGAATTGCAGGGTGTTTTGATCCCCTTTTTTAGAAGAGATCTCTTGGTGCTGGGCTTTGCCTTTCACTTTGGTGATCCATGGATTAGCTTTCTGATCCATGTTCTGTATAGATCTGATCTGTTTCTAAGGTAAAAAAATCTTCAAAAAATTCTGAATCATATTGCAAATCTTCTACTTTAAACTCAGATCTACTCTTTGTTCTTCATGATTTGATCAAAACCCCAAGGGGATCTTGTAATAGAGCCTTTCTAGTATACAAATCTGAAATGGATCTAATCTTTTGTACATAGATCTGCTCTAGATCTGAAGTGTAACAAACAGCCACTTTAGCTCTTATAAAAACTTTGTTAAGCCATTTTGCAAGAAATACATGTGTTGCAGCCCTCTTTTCTGAGGGGTTTCTTCTATTCTGTCTTCTACATTCTGTGGTATAATGTAAGAGCATAATTATGGATCTGATTTGTTGTTGTTTATTCAAAATTTTATCTTTATTTTTTTCCTCCTCCTCATGCTCTCAAAACTGCGTTATTTCTGAAGCAGTTTGTTGTACATAGCTGCAGCCCCTCTCTTTGGGTGTTTTTCAGCTAGACTAGGTGGTGGGAGATATGTTTACCAAACCTAGTTTGATTTTTTTTTGCTCTCCTTTTGGATTTAGACACTAGATCCACTGATCTAAGGGATCCATTAGCTGAAAACTCATTTCAGTGCACATATTTCCCAGAAGTGCGTTATTTCAGCAGGTATTGTTGTGCATTCCCATTTGGGGATATTACAGTGGTATCGAAGCTCCTTTCTTGGCACAGTCTGTGCTTTCATTGGAGAGCCATGAACTCAGAAGAAGATGAGCCTATTACTGAGAGGGAAAATAGGTATCAGAATAGAATCCAGAAGAATTTTGATTACACTACTGATGATCAAGACAAGGGTAAGGCCCAGAACTCTTTTGGTAGCTATGCAAGATCTTGCTAGAGAGATCAAGGAGATGAGACTAGATAGGCTCAAGGAGTCTCCTAGAAGGTTTCATCCCAGAGAAAGCTCTGGCATGTCTCACCATTGGAATGATCAACCAGTGAACCAGCCACAAGATCCACAACGTTCCACTATGCCTACCTTCTTGGCTGTGGTGAATGAAGGGCTTCATGAGCAAGCATCCCTTGAAGACTATTTTGAAGAGTATGAGTCCCAGAATCAGAGATTCAAGGACCATCTGAGCTTTCAAGATTTTTGTCACCTCAATGACAAAATAAGACCAAGGCATCAGTATAGAGATGGTGGATTCACTCATAATCATGATCGACATCACTCTATGGGCAGATTATTTTTTCCCAAGTTTGATGGGTCATCTACTAGTTCTGCCAAGGCATGGGTAGAAAAGTTGGACATCTATTTTTAGTTGAACAAAGTCCCTGGGATGGAGGCCATCAAGATTGCAGCGCTGCACTTTGAAGGTGAAGCACACAACTGGTGGTTCCATGGGTTGTCTACATTGGGCCATGCCAATGTGACTGCCTATTCTGAATTTACTAGAAGACTGGTGGAGAGGTTCGACAGAAAGGATCCAGAAGCACCTTTCATGAGCCTTGCAAAGTTGAAGCAGTCAGGAAATGCAAAATCTTATATCTCCGAATTTCTGAGATTATCTGTTATGGTTCCTAATCTGTCTGCAGCATGGAGGGTATACATGTTCATCAATGGCTTGGATGAACCTTTGCATGGGTTGGTTAAATCAACCAAGCCCACTACACTGCATGATGCCATTGAGAGGGCTAGAGACCTCCAAGATTCCTTTCCAAAAGCAAAGGCAACCTTTCATAACAAGCCCTCTTACCCTTCTAAATGGAAGGAAGAGAAAGCTTCTCCTTCTAAGGAGAGCTCATTCAAGAAGCCTCTTGATATTGAAGTCTAGAGGGAGCTAAGGAAGAAGAGGCTATGTTTCACTTGCCAAGAATCATGGGCACCTAGAAATATATGTGCTAATGGGAAAGCACACTACATAGAATTCTTCTCAGATGTTGAGGAGTAAGGAGAAGATGATGAGCCAAGGAGAGGTCACAGCGCTGACCTTGTTGAGGGAGATCCATCACCATCGGGAGATGGGAGTGGAGATTTTGCTCCTATTGGAGGAACTCTTGCATCCTTGAGGGGGGTACCTAAGTACTTGACCCTAAGAGGGTATCTGTTCTTATTGACAGTGGGGCAACCCACAACTTTATAGATGCTCATCTTGTGAAAAGGGGGGCCATTCCCACTGATACCTTTGAGGGGTTTTCTTTCCTAGTCCCAGGAGATAGGACAATGAAATGTAGGCATTATGTCCCATCACTTTCAGTCACCATGGCATCCTACACTTTGGTGGATCACTTCTTTTTAGTTTACATACCAGACACCAATGTTATTTTGGGTGTTCAATGGCTGATTACATTGGGGAAAGTCACCACTGATTGGGAGGCTTTGCAAATGGAATGGGTGGACAAGAAGAGTGGTACACCTCAAATGATCAGATGCATGCATTCTTACCCCTCACCTAACACTTCCACACAGACAACAGAGATGGATTTGCGAAGTGGAAGCAAGGACCTCACTATCCCTTCTCTCATGTTCATGAGATTCTTGCAAGGGACATTCTCATCTAGTGGAAAACCACCAGGGAGGCCACCAAATTCAGTTTTAGTGGGAGATATCTGACTACTTGATGCTCCAAAATCAAATCCAGGAGGGGAGGGAGCATTAGGAGTGACAGCTACAGCACTGGAAAACTTGAGCCCGCACTAGGAGGAGGGATATTTTCCTCTCTCATCTTCCTCACCATCCTTCATTTCTGATTCTGCGATGTTGGAGGAGGAAAAGGGAAGGTATGTCCTTCCTACTTGTCCCTTTGGAATAAGATATGCCAAAGAAGAAATCAGCAACATGGCAGGTAATTTTATTGATGCATCATCAGCGTTGTCCTTGTTGGGGAGTGTAGATATATATTGGAGATCCCAGCTGTTGGTGGATTACTCCAAGGATCTCTACACTTGTATGATGCTTGATGACCAAGTACATGAAGAGGTTTATCTAATCCATGAGGGATTCATCTATCATTATGATAGGATCTTCTTGCCTAGAGCCTCCCATCTCAAGGAGGAGATGCTACAAAAGGCCTTCAAGGAGTTTTGTTTCAGCCCTACCTATTCAATGGAGATCTACAGCACTATCATGAGATGTTTTGAATGGGAAGGCTTTGAAGGGGAACAACCCCAACACTTTCAAGAGTGCATGACCTATGTGGAGTTGGGGCAGCCAAGGGACTCTATGCAAGAGTCATTTCAGCCACTTCTTCCTTCTTTTGGGAGAGGGGGAATGCCCATACACAACTCCATGTGTATGAGGAACTATGATGGTAAAGAATCTGATCATGCAAAGCAAGTTTCATTTTCTGGTTTATCACATTCTTTTACCATGTTTTTGTAGGCTATGACTCCTAAAGGGGGTGATGTATCATGTAGATCTCATGTATTTTGGTGGGCCAATAAAAATTTTGAACTTGGCCACTCCCTTGTTGTGTAAAGGGAGATTCCTTTTCATGATGGGTGCTTCCCAAAGGCACCAAACATATCTGACATCTTCAGCTATGTTAAGATGACTTATACAGAAAATGTGTGGTGGGAAGGCCACTTACCACACCTTGATCTAATGAAGGCAGGAGATGCACTGCGCTGGCATCACATGTGGGATTTTGACCCACCTCCTCAAGCTCAAATTTCTGTTTGTATATATGTAATTTTGCTTCCATACTTGGATGACATAGTTGTGCTATTTATGGAACTGTATGGAGGGAGGATGGGCAGTTTGTATGTACCACATGGAATGAAACTTCTCTATGTACCTCATGCTACATTTTTTAGAGAAAGCATTGCTCCTTCCATGTTTATTTATGTTGAATTTTTCACTCCTTATGGGATGAACTATGTACATCTTATGATGACCTTGGAGGAACAATTCATGATGTGTTGGCTTGGTGAAAACTTGGCTTATGAGGAGGACTTGAACCTTGATGGTGTCACCAATGGAGGAGGAGAAGTACTGCAGCACTCACCCTATCAATTGCTTGAGGACAAGCAACATTTTGGAGGGGAGGACTGTAATATTCCTACTTATCCTAAGCTAAGAGGAATATACATTTTTGTCTCATTTTTTGTTGCATGAATAAATGATTAAAGGAGGACATGTAAAACTCCTGAAAAGAATGAATAAATCAATGCCCATATGAACAGGGATAAATCTGGGCCATGTAAACAAATCACTTGTAGGTGTGAAAGGGGTCTGAGCTATGAGACTAGGTCAACCTTGACCAAATCTACAGCATTGTCTAGATGCAATGTACCTCATGGATGGACAGCGTAGTTCTAGATGGAGGCCCCTCATGTGAAAGGAGCTAATTCATTGAATTCGCTTAGGGTTTGACAAGGCTTTCATCTTATAAAAGGAAGAGGAGAGCAGCAAGAGAGGGTTATTTATTATGCATATTTCTGAGTACCTTTTCTGTTTAGACAAATACCATTCTCTGATGTTTGGCTGAGAATAGTGTTGCTTAGCACTTGGGAGTTACTATGTAGGGATCCCACCTCTTCCATTGAGGATTTCTTGGAGGAGTATTGATGATTTCATCCACTATTAGGCATTTGGCCTCCCAGCTCAAGGAGGAGATGCTACAAAAGGCCTTCAAGGAGTTCTGTTTCAGCCCTACCTATTCAATGGAGATCTACAGCACTATCATGAGATGTTTTGAATGGGAAGGCTTTGAAGGGGAACAACCTCAACACTTTCAAGAGTGCATGACCTATGTGGAGTTGGGGCAGCCAAGGGACTCTATGCAAGAGTCATTTCAACCACTTCTTCCTTCTTTTGGGAGAGGGGGGAATGCCCATACACAACTCCATGTGTATGAGGAACTATGATGGTAAAGAATCTGATCATGCAAAGCAAGTTTCATTTTCTGGTTTATCACATTCTTTTACCATGTTTTTGTAGGCTATGACTCCTAAAGGGGGTGATGTATCATGTAGATCTCACGGCTTTTGGTGGGCCAATAAAAATTTTGAACTTGGCCACTCCCTTGTTGTGCAAAGGGAGATTCCTTTTCATGATGGGTGCTTCCCAAAGGCACCAAACATATCTGACATCTTCAGCTATGTTAAGATGACTTATATAGAAAATGTGTGGTGGGAAGGCCACTTACCACACCTTGATCTAATGAAGGCAGGAGATGCACTGCGCTGGCATCACATGTGGGATTTTGACCCACCTCCTCAAGCTCAAATTTCTGTTTGTATATATGTAATTTTGCTTCCATACTTGGATGACATAGTTGTGATATTTTTATGGAACCGTATGTGTGAGTGATAAGGCTAGAGGCATTACATGGAATGAAACTTATGTACTTGATGCTACATTTTTTAGAGAAAGCATTGCTCCTTCCATGTTTATTTATGTTGAATTTTTCACTCTTATGGGATGAAAACCTATGCATTTTACAGATGACTTTGGAGGAACAATTCATGATGTGTTGCCTTTCGTGAAAACTTGGCTTATGGGAGGAGGACTTGAACTCGATGGTGTCACCAATGGAGGAGGAGAAGTACCGCAACAATCATTTTATCGCTGTTTGAGGACAAGCAACATTTTGGAGGGGAGGACTGTAATATTCCTACTTATCCTAAGCTAAGAGGAATATACATTTTTGTCTCATTTTTTGTTGCATGAATAAATGAATAAAGGAGGACATGTAAAACTCCTGAAAAGAATGAATAAATCAATTCCCATATGAACAGGGATAAATCTGGGCCATGTAAACAAATCACTTGTAGGTGTGAAAGGGGTCTGATCTATGAGACTAGGTCAACCTTGACCAAATCTACAGCATTGTCTAGATGCAATGTACCTCATGGATGGACAGCGTAGTTCTAGATGGAGGCCCCTCATGTGAAAGGAGCTAATTCATTGAATTCGTTTAGGGTTTGACAAGGCTTTCATCTTATAAAAGGAAGAGGAGAGCAGCAAGAGAGGGTTATTTATTATGCATATTTCTGAGTACCTTTTCTATTTAGACAAATACCATTCTCTGATGTTTGGCTGAGAATAATGTTGCTTAGCACTTGGGAGTTACTATGTAGGGATCCCACCTCTTCCATTGAGGATTTCTTGGAGGAGTCTTGATGATTTCATCCACTATTAGGCATTTGGCCAAGCTCACCTTTCAACTACAACGCTGATCCTGTCTAGGATCAGGTTGTCCTTGCAAGCTGCAGCAAGTGGAGGTCAGATCTGCTCAGATCTAGGCCATTTCAGGATCTCTTTTCACTGGGAAAGTCTTCTATCCCATGAGAAAGAGAGTTCTAAACCGTTGGAGCTGATATTTCACATCTTGGCATCAGGCCAACTTAGTGCTTAAAGCTACAGCACAGTTTCCCTTCCAGGACTGCGTTATTCTCAGAGAAATAATTGCAGGGTGTTTTGATCCCCTTTTTTAGAAGAGATCTCTTAGTGCTGGGCTTTGCCTTTCACTTTGGTGATCCATGGATTAGCTTGCTGATCCATGTTCTGTATAGATCTGATCTGTTTCTAATATAAAACATCTTCAGAAATTTCTGAATCATATTGTAGAACTGCTACTTTAAACTTAGATCTACTCTTTGTTCTTCATGATTTGATCAAAACCCCAAGGGGATATTGTAATAGAGCCTTTCTAGTGTACAGTTATCAAATGGATCTGATCTTTTGTACACAGATCTACTCTAGATCTAAAGTGTAACATACAACTTCTGCAGCTCTTATAAAAATGTTGTTAAGCCATTTTGCAGTAAATACATGTGTTGCAGCCCTCTTTTCTGAGGGGTTTCTTCTATTCTGTCTTCTACATTTTGTTGTATAATGTAAGAGCACCATTATGGATCTGATTTGCTGTTGTATATTCAAAAGTTGATCTTTATTATTGGCCTCCTGCTCATGCTTTCAAAAATGCATTATTTCTGAAGCAGTTTGTTGTACATAGCTGTAGCCCCTCTCTTTGGGTGTTTTTCAGCTAGACTAGGTGGTGGGAGATTTGTTTACCACACCTAGTTTGATTTTTTTTTGCTCTCCTTTTGGATTTAGACACTAGATCCACTAATCTAAGGGATCCAGGAGCTGAAAACTCATTTCAGTGCACATATTTCCCAAAAGTGCGTTATTTCAATAGGTATTGTTGTGCATTCCCATTTGGGGATATTACAGATAGATAGGAAAGAAAATAAGCTCAGCACCATGAGCATCTATCTACCTTTAGTTTTATATTTTTTTGACAAAAAAGAGAGAAAAAACTCAAAAACATAATATAAAAAAATAAAAATAAAAGAGGGCAGATTTAAAAAAGGGTACAGCCCCATACCCAAACAATAGTGATACCGAAAGTGTGCAAGCCTAAATGCCACTACTTGTTAAAAAATAAGGTCTTGTTCAGTCATCTAGCCTAATCATGGCAGAGCATGTTTTAAATTTATTTTTGATAGGTTAGTGAAAGAATGCTGGTCAAATCATTTAAGCTTGACCTGTCAAAATAAAATAGATTAGGAATAAAAGATACTGGTTCCACATGCTTAAATCTGAACCAAAGAGAAGGATAGGGATGATTAACTAATGATGAAACACAGCCCTCATACCTTCTAGTTTTTTTTTTATGAAAATAATGTTTGTGTGCAGCTTGTCTCAATGCCACAACTCATGATGAATCAGATTGTCTAATCTTGGTTCAAATCATGTTTTCAATTTCATGTCAATAGCTTAGAGAATGAAGTTTTTCATATAGTTCAATCTTGACAGTCAGTTAGTCTAGGTAGAAAATAGAAAGAGTTCATTAGCATAATCTGAACTCTTAGAAGAAATAATATAGAAAGTAGATAGTTTGTTTTTGTTTTGGAAAGGAAGGAATGTCAGGGGTTTTCCAATTCAAGTGCACCCAAGAAAGAAAAAATGTTAGGAAAGTAGGTTGAGTAGGTAGAGATGAAGTTGGAGTAATCATGTTTTTCAGATTATTATGATCACTACTTCATAGAAGCAGAAGCAAATGAAAGAAGAAAAATCTGCCCAATAGATGAGGCAATACTCTTCATAAACCAAAGATCTGAAGTTTTGGACACCTCCTAAAAAGGAGTTTCCCTCCCCAAGTCGAGCCACTGTTAGTCATCAGTGATTTTTTCCTTTCTAGATGACTAAATTATTATCCTAGATTTCTCGAAACAAAATTCATGAATCTTGTGAGTTCTAGAAATCTCACTGCCTTTATTATCCTTAGGATAAATTTTTCATTGTACTACTACTCTATCAAGGCATGGCTAGTCTATCACTCCCAGAAGACCAAATCATGGACTTATGTCACTCATTTTCACTATGTTTTCCACCTCTGACCTTACCACTCTGTTTCCATTCGCCTAACCCTTATATTTACACCTTGGATTTCCAAGTAGCCTAACCTTTTCCCCTATTCACCAAATGCCTCAGGCATTGGTGGTTTTAAGCTACCTTTATGGGCTCTTTAGATAAATCAAAGTTATTAGTTTCCAGGATTTCAATGCATAAAGGTTTGTCAAGGATCTGTTTTACACCCACAAACCCTAAGTTAAGTGTTCAGCCAAAGGTCAAGTCCAAAAGGCCTCCCAATAGGTCATGTAGGGTCTCCTAGGTTATTCATTGTTTTGGTTTTCCAAGACTCATTATTTTACATGTGCCCAAAGATGAAATCAAATGAAAAGAAGGGTGAGCTTATGATTGTCCAAAAGGTATCAAAAAACTTCAAGAGAAACCTCCTTTAATCAGAGCATAAATTCTGCAGAAGGACAGTTTCCCATCTTAAAGCATTTTTGCAGGAATGGTTTATGATTGGTTATCAGCAGAAGAGAGGCAAGGTGAGAAGCCAAACTCCTCAAAGAAATTCACAGAAGAAGGGAGACAGTAGTCCTATGAACAAAGAAAATCAGGGTTTTTACAACTAATTGGAAAAACAAGTGTTGCCCAGTAAGGAGTCCATGCAAAGGATCACAAGGACAGAGATACATCAGCATCACTGAACATAAATTGAAGGTTTATTAAAAATGAAAATGATAGACTTTCACCATGACATCAAGAGGTTTTCAAAAAAGGATGTTCAAAGTGACTTACATGGTTTGTCAAGGCAACATTTTTCCACTGCACCAAAGGGAGAAATTCTAAAGAGTATTAGTGAAGGATACCTAAGTTTTCAAGTACAGTCAAAGGCTTCTCAAAAGCAGTAGGAGGGAGAAGAAAGTTTCATTTTCAAAAATTCAACCACCAAAGAATAATTTTTTTGCTTAAATCACCTCCTGCACAAAAGAAAAACAAATATCAGTGAAGGGATAAAAAGACAAAAAATAGACATTAGCAAAGTGGGTTTTGGTTTTTCAAATTCCAAGGGTATAAAAGCATTTCATTGTCACTCTAGCTCATTATCATTTGCAAGAAACTGTGCTACGCCCCTACAAAATTGCGCTACGCGTCTGTAGATGCCATCCCTATGAATTTGAACTAAGTGCTACGCGCCTATGAAAAATTGCCGCGCGTTTACCGCGTGTAGGAGCCGCCCGACAGCCCGGGCGCTACGCGCAGGGGCATGCAGGAGCCGCTCGACAGCCCAACGCTGCGCACTAGTCTGTTCAACGGCGTGCAGGAGCCACCTGACAGCCTGGCCGCTATGCGCAGGGGCACGCAGGAGCCGCCCGACAGCCAGACGTTGCGCGCTGGTCCATTCAACGGTGTGTAGGAGCCGCCCGACACCCGATCTGCTACTTGCCTGGACGTGCAGAGGCCGCCCGACACCCGATCTGCTACACGCCTGGATGTGTGGAGGGCCGACAACTCCACTATTCTACGCGCTCGTCCGTTCAACGCTACACGACTCGTTTGCAGCCCGACAGGTCGTGCAGAAGCCACCCGACTGGTCCATACTGCACTCCTATGTACTTTGTTTCAGCTGTGAGGATTCTAAAGAGGTATTTAGACCTATTTACCCTTTTTTTCTATTCTTTTGAAGGGTGAACTTAGAGAAAGAAAAAGAAAAATAAAAAACCCTAAAAGAAGAAAATTTGGATCCCCATGCTAAAAAACATTGCTGATTGAAGAGCACCGATCCATATACATACTGAAAACACACTGAAGCTTGTTGACCACACTTTGTGAACGACCCCGTAGCAGTACACCCCCATTTTTTCAAATGGGATTCATCATGTTCGACGTGTTCGCGCCATTTATATTCCATCGACAGCCGACAGTTTTATGAATGATGTAAACCCATTCTGCATGTTTATGATGTAAATGATCTAAGTAAGACCACCATGTATGTAACAACCTATGTAAGCCTAGTATGTTGGTGACGATATCTATCCTAGGAGGTCTTTTGTCTCACTGATTTACTTGTGTTTTTCAGCTCAAGTGATCGGCAGAGTTTTCCCCTCTAGCTTCACCCCAAAGCTAGGGTGGATTTTGTCATCAAGATGCTAAGTGAATCCTAGTGTTTTCTATCGAGTCTTTGTAAAATTAGTTTGGGAATAATCCTAGCTAATTGGCTAGATTATTTTCTTACAAGTTGCTTGGTCTACTAGATCATGTTTTGAGTCGCAGAATTCGGTACCTTGTTGAGGGTCTATATGAATGGGTATTCCCCCTTCATGTGTCTAAATGTATTTATCTTATGTAAAGAGGGTTGGTACAATTAATTAAATCCCCTCTCAGTCAATTAATTAAATTTTCTGGTCAAATTAATTAAAAATCCTAAGAAATTTAATTAATTTTAAGTCCTAGGTGAGTTAAAATTCTTCAAAGGAAAAATTCGTGGGTCCTTAAAAAATGAATTTTTAAAGGTCCCAGGCCAAGGGAATATTGAGAATTTCAAGAAATTTTGGACCCTTGGGCCTAGGTGGTTAATTCAAAGTCAAAATTTTGAGGTAATTAACTCAAAATTAGTATTTTTGAGTTAATTAAAATGGAATTAAATGATAAATTTGTTTTTCCTCAAATTCATAATTTCGACGGTCCAGATTAAAAGATGATCAAATCTTTTCGACAGACGAGATTATTTTGACATGGATCAACTGAACTAGCCGTTGGAGATTTTATCTTATAAATTAGAGGTCTTTGTCAGTCTTTCAGTCATCCGATCTCTGGATCGTGCACTCACTCTTGAAGCTCTCCGGTAATATTTTCTGGAATAATACAAACAAAGACTTTGGGATTTTATTTTGATGGTGGTGTTCCTCTTCAGCATTTTATGGTAAACTTGTTCTTAATATTCTCCTGGTGATTATTCTAATGGATTGTTGATTAATGGGTCTTGTAGAGTAATTTTGGGTATAGGTATCCTGCCCAGGTTACTGGATCTAGGGTAAGAATATTAATTGGATCGAGCTAATTGTTATCTCTAGCTCTTGAAAATTTTATGTTTTATCACTATTTCTCTATTAATCTCATAGTTTGACTTTTGGGGAAGTCCTATTTTGGACCAGCTGACTCCCAGGAGATAAGATCTGAAGAGCCCTCTGAATCTAATTCCCTGGGCTTATCTTAAATTTCAATTTTTTGTAGGGATCTTTATTGGGCTTGTGTCTCTCTTTTAAAATTTTGTTTTCTGAATTGTGCTAAACTGTTTTAAATCTGGCCATGAGGGCCTCCAATCTGTAAATTAGCATTGTAAATTTGTATATTTTCTCTAGGGTGTAAGGGTTTATTAATTTTTTTTTGCATAGTTTTGGATTTGTTCTGGTTTTTTGTAGGGTTGCAGGGGGTTTCTCAGAAATTTTTTTTAGATCTAGCCTCAGAATCACTTTTGTTGGCAGATCTGAGTACAAAAGAGAAGATCTCAAGTGCATTTAAATCAGATTTCAAAAAATCTGAGTTATACTGGAAAAATTGTGTTGTTGGATGCCCTCATTCCTTTTATCTGCATTTCATCCTCACACTATTGTACGCTACCATCCAGCCTCTCTTCTCCCATCTATACGTCTGTATGGACGTCCTTTCCCTCACCTGCATACAAAAACAAGCAGAGAACGAAAAAGAAAATCTGTACGCCCTGCATCGCTGCTATTTCCGTCTCTTCTTCCACGCTGTTTGCCGTCAATTTCTCCCTCAGCCATATCTTCTCGACTTGCATTCCTCTGCTCCTTACGTCGTCTGTACAGATCCGTACAGTGCCTGCATAAAATTTAAAAAAAATGAAAACAGAAACAAAACAAAACAAAACCAAAAAAAAAAATCAATCGTACATTCTGACTTGCATAAGTTTTAATTAGTTTCGATTTGATTTAGTTTAGTGTAATTTTAAATTTTTATTTTAGAGTTTTAATTTTTAAGTTTTCATATTTTAGATATTTTTACTTTGTTTTGATTTAGTTTTAATTTTTAGATTTTTTAGATTTTACTTTAGTTTGATTTTAGTTTTTACTTTAGCTTTAGTTTTAATATTTTAATAATAAATAAATAATATATATATATATATATATATATATATATTAAGTCCAAAAATTTCTAAATTTTCAACTTTAGAAAATTCTCAAAAAGTTTTATTTCATAGTCAAAGTGAGCTTCTAAATTTTTATCTAAAGTTTGACTATAGGAAATTTTGATTTTCGAATTAGGATTATTTGGAACATTATAAATTCGGAAATATTGATAATATCTGACATTTAATTTCAATGGTACCCTCATGATAACATTTTTATCTCGAATTTAAATCGTTAGTTCAAATTTCAATGCTTAGCTGTGGTTAATGATTTTTGAGCTATCTTTAATTATGGTTTTAAGTTGCTTGAAATTGGTAATTAATTGTTTAAGGTCACTTTGGAAATATTTCAAGTAATGATAAATCGCATATCTTTATCGAACATTGTTAATGCATAATTGTGAGGGTTTTTCATCGAATATCATTGTGGTGAATCTGTTTTTCATAGCAGCAGTTACATATTAGATACTTGACTTTAATTTCATAACGGGATATTTTGACTCCATAAGGCACTGGTTTTAAAGTTCTGAATCTAATTGGATCTATAAAATCTCGTAAACCTTAACAAGTATTTGGTTATCTAGTTGTGTCTCCTAATTGGTTGGTCTCCAACCAATTCTCCTCCTTCATTTTCGTCAGGGTCTACCTCCCTTAGCCTGCAAGGAGATGGCTTAGATAGAGAGATTGGGGATCAAGGTGATAGCCCCCGATCTGAGCCGTTGTCGTGGTGCCTAGACATTCTGTGCAACAACAAGGCCCAAGGTGTCCTTCTTTACTCATCATTTCCCGTCCAAATTTGCAAATCATTTCCTTTCTCATTATCATCTCACTTTCCGTCTCCATATCTTTTCATAAGCAGTTTGCAGGGTTTGTGGTTTCAAGCAAAAGTGAAGGATAAAATTCATAGAGAAGGCAGTGTTGATAGTGGAAAAGGAGACCAAAGGCCTAGAGGACAGCAGAGAAAGGGTGGAAGAGTGAACAGGTTTGAGCCTATAAACACTAAGGAATTGACAGCCTCCCCTACGGCAGTTGCATGTTTTCAAGAGGTAGGTTTCTTTGACTTCTGTGAGAAAGTACAAAGAGTCCAAAGTCACCCTGAGTTGACCAAACTCTTCATCCTCAACCTCCATGATCATTAAGTGCATCTAGTTGGAGTGAATTTTGAGCTGACCACTAATACAATTGCCATGGCCACTAGGATACCTTTCCTGGGAGAAAAATGGTTCAAGCATATGAATTTAGACCTAAATCATTATCAGCCTTTCTTAAAACCTAGATACCAATCTGATTGCAAATTCATTTTTTCATTTTCACATCTATTGGAGAGATATGCGCCCTTAATGAAACTCATCATGAAGTACTTCACCTGTGAGGGTAGGTTTTCTAGGCTTTATTCCTACCATGTGAGACTGCTCATGCACTTCACTAAGGCCGAGCTGCTACATTTGCCCTATTACCTTTTTAGAAGTATTGATAAGATGTCATACATTGTGCAAAAGAGACCTCCTTCCCAACAGATGCCAAGTCTTTTTCACCATTCACTTATCAAAATAATTGTGTTGCATCAGTTAGAGCAACCGAGTATCCCATGGGAAGTATTCATCGCCCATGATGTTTTCACTAATACACAGCCTCTTCCTCTGCAGAGTTTACCCTCATCATCTCATCTACATTCCTCCCTTCCTCCACCAAACCCCACTGACCAGGATTCCTCATCCACACATGAATCCTCTCCCCAAGAGGAAAATCACATTCAAGAGGAAGAAACAAATGATGAGGAAGAGGAAAATGAAAGTGAAGAAAGTGATAATGATGAAGAAGAAACAAAAGACAGTGGGGAAAAAGAAACAAATGGTGAGGCAGAAAGTGACAGTCATGAGGAAACATACCATGACAGTCATGATGAAGACACAAATGATAAGGCAGATAATGAAGAGGATGATGAGGACAAAGGAGATGAATAGAAAAGTGAAGAAGAAGAATCAAGGCAGTAAGCCCAATAGAGAGGAGGAAACAGATGAAGAGAAAAGCAATAATAAAGGAGATGATACATAGGCTGAAGATGAGGAAAATACATAGGCATATTATGAGGACAAATATAGTTATGAAGGCAAGGTCAATGATAGAGAAGACAATACAGAGGCTGAAAACAATGAAGATACAGAGACATAGGCAGATTTTGATCAGAAAAATAGTGAAGGTGAAGAAGAAAACAGTGAGCCAAATAGTGTAGAAGAGAGAAATGAAGAAGGAACAGATGATGAAAAGACACAATTAGAAGAAGAGATAGAGGCAGAAGATGAAGACAATGGTAGTGGGAAAAACAATGACAATGATGAAAAGGATAGTCTAGAAAAAAGTATCAGTGTAGAATATATGCACGATGATGGCAATGATAATGTTGCAAACACGGAGGAGGATAATGAAAACACCATGATGACTGATAGCCCTAAAAATAATGACAGCACTGACACTATAAACCCAAAAAGCAGTCAAGAGCTTGATGATAGTGGTGAAGGTCATGACAGTGATATTAGCATGGAGTAAAATGAAAATACCTCTCAAGAGAGTAGTCAATAACAAAATTAAGAATACATAAATGTAAATACTATTGATGAAATGAAAGAAAATCTTGAGATCATTCATGAAGAGAGCATTCTAGTAGAAAATTTTGATTTTCTCCCTCTCACTTATCAAAGAGGATCAAGGCAAGTGTTTGTTGCCTCCAAAAGGCAAGGGACATTTCCATCTACATCAGTTCAAAGGCTTGACAAAGTCAAAGAGAAGATAAAAAAGGATAAGAAAAATAATGGAGGAAAGCAAACTACTCAGAAGCCACAGTTCGTTGACCTAGATAGTGATAATGAAGATGAGGAGATGGCCACTAGACTACTACTCCAAAGCAAGGATGCCCAAATCAAGGAGTGGGAGAGGGATTTTGAGATGGCACAACGTATCATTCAGTACTACAAGAATGAACACAAGCACTTCAAGAATATAAAGAGGGGCCTTGCTCTCCAGAAAAAGATGACCAAACATTATGCCATGAAAAACAAACTTACTGGTGCCAAACTGAAGGAAGCCCTCATGGAAATTCAAGCACTAAAAGAAGAAAAACACCAAGATATTCTTGGTATCTTGGAACAAGCTTCTCTACAGGTCTCCCAAAACCCATGAGGCACTCATCCACCAAATTTGGGAGAATTTTGACAAGTTTTTGTTTTTTGCTAATTTTGAGGCCAAGGGGGTAGCACACATGGTGCTACGCTCTTTTTCAAAGCATCTTCAGGAGTAAAGGCTTACATTTTTGGCCTCACCATCACTCATATATCATGCTCACAAAGTTTCATATCATTTGGAGTTCTTTTGGTCCTCCAAAAGGGTCAAAAACACCCAATTTTCACCATTTTGCCTGCATTTCAGGACATGTGTTGCGCCTTTACGAGCCTTGGAATTTTTCGTTTTTGAACTGGTTTTAGAGGTCCAATAATAGAATCAAGTGTAGATCTAGAAATTATACTTCAAGGGCTTTCCAACGAGCCATAACGGAGCCTTTTCCGACATCAGGAAGGCCTTTAAAACACTGCTACAAGATGACTTATTTTTCCTACTCCTGTGCTATGCCCTTGGCATGGAAATTCCTCCTAAAAACAGTGTTGTGCCCTTAGCAGAGGTGTTATCACCACAAAAAAAAATTCTAAAACTTGGACAGTTTACCTTTTTTAGTCATGGTCTTAGATAGGTGTTTATTCATTTTAAGTTTTTAGGGGTTAAGTGATAGGGTTAGAGTCTCATTTTCATTACAAAATAAAGTCCAACAACCTTATCCCATACCTTGAGTGTCTCATATCATGTTTAGAAAGTCCAGTTTTTAACCATTTTAAAAAAAATTGATTAAGCCACGAAACCACGTTTTCGTAGCGCAGACAATGTTAAAAATTGCTTTTGCGCTACGAAAACGCTGCTCTTTTCGTAGCGCAAAACCCTGAAATTACATTAGGTGCGCTACGAAATTGGGGATTCGTAGCATGTCTTGTCAAGTTATCAAATCCATCAAATTCTTTTAATCTTTCATGATTAGGTGTCAGCTAGGATTATTTTCTCATACATGCCATCATTCATAACCATCATGACATTCGTTAGAGGTCATTTAGGTTAGTCATTTATAAATTTGAAAGGGTTGGTTCCTGGTTTTATTTTCTTATGCAAGAATCACCTCATGCATGCCCTTTTTCGAATGGTAAGCTCATGGTAAGAAGAAACCAAAGCTTCTCTCATTTATCAAGCGAGTTTGAATCCCTAATCAAGCGAGGTTGAATTCCTAAATCAAGCGAGGCTGATATTACAGGTTTTCAAGAAACACATAGGAATATCAAGGGAAAGATGACAGAAGAAAGAAAGAACCACAGTTCAGGCCACTATTTAAGGATGGAGCCTAAAAGCATAGAGGCTCTAACCAAGGAAAAATCAGTTGAGGAGGCCTTCAAGAAGACAGGATGTTAGAAATTCTATGAAAAATTGCAGGGAGGTCATAATCAAGTGACAAAAGATTTTCCTCTTCATTTCACCAGTTCAAATACAAAATTTGGAGTCTTAAACTTGCCAATTTCCCCTGAGATCATATCTTTAGTGACAGAGATTCCAAAGGGAGAAGAAATATGGTTCAAAAATTTCAAGTTTGAGATGGAACCTTGTAAAATATTTCTGAAGCCAGAGTTTGCAGAGACAGACTTAACTAAAGCAGTGCTAAGAAGTTACATCAAGAACACCTATCCCAACCTGCTCTTCAACATTCAAAGGTATTTCACCTGTGAGGGAAGATACCATAAAGTGTATTCTTATCATTTCAAACTCCTGTTGCATTTTACTGGAATAATTTCTTTGGATTTTCCTTTCTTCTTGTTTCGAATTTTAGCTAATATGGCAGATAAAGTGCAAATGAAAACTCAAGGATGTGAAACTTCACTTTTCCATCATGGTCTAGTTAAATTGATAGTTTTACATGAACTTCGGAGGATAAACAGATAATGGTCTACATTTTTGTTTTTGTGTGGATTTGGGGTGGAAACACAAGAAACAGGTATTAGCCCTAAGGCCAAAGAAAAATCACCATCAAAAACTAGTGATCCTGCAGAGACAAGATCAAAAATATTTGTCAAGTTGAAACCCAAAAAGCAAGTGAAAGAGCCAGAAATTAAAACATCATTGATTATTCAAGAGACTCCTCAACCTGCACAAAAGAAGACAACTAAAGTTAAGGAAACAATAAAAGAACAATCAACTAGCAAATCAGTCCAAAAAAGATTGAGTAGAAGTCAAATAGCAAAGGAAAAGGGTAAAACAGTGGTTTCAGGAGAAAGTCTAGTTTTAAAGGGTGATTTGAATGATATTTTACAGGCTATTGATATTGAATAATCTCCTTTGGTTCAGGCAGACTTCATAAAATTGGATGAAGGGAAATCTAAGAAGATGAAATCTTCTAAAACGCTGGATTTTGATGATGAGATTTCAAAGTTTGTATTCAAGCCCAGAAAGCCTTTAACCAAGCAATCAAAAAAGTTGCAAGAGCTGGATATGGAGTTAGAGAAAATAGGGAAATTTTCCAATGTTTATGAAGAACATATAGACCTATCATCACCAATGCCTGAAGCTGACAAAAACAGAGTTTTTAATACTCAAATAGAAAAGAGCAGTCATGAAGAAATTGAAGAGAAGTTGAGATTAGCTAATTTTGAAAATGCTAAGCTCAAGAGGAAAGCAATAACACATGCTGCTGAGAAGACAAATTTCAACAGAATAAAGGCTCTGTGGGAGGTTGAAAGAGTTTCAAAACCTGAAACAGTCAGCAGTGAAGCTCAGTATTTTACCTGGACTGTTCCTGCAATCAAAGAGGCTAGATTTGTGAGAATGATAAATTTTAAATTAAGGGCTACTAACAAGAGGCTGAAGAGGTAGATTGAGGACCTGTAAATTCAATTGACAAAGTCTGAAGGTAAGTTACAGCAAAGATAAAATAGAGCAACAAGTAACAAATCCTTAAAGCAGTTCTGTTATTAAAAACAGAATTAATTTTTGAAGACATTTTAAAGATAACTTGTTTTACTTGTTAAAGTCTGTGGACATAATTGAAGAAGTGAAAATATCCTTAAGACTCATAATTTTCAAAAAACTGTGTAAAAAGGGCATACACATCAGTTTCGTAGCGCGCTACGAAACTGTTGTAGGTGAGCTTTTGGGCGTTTTTCATATATATTTTGGGAGTAAAAACAGTTGGTTTTCAAATTTTGTTGTTGCTGGTGGATGGAAAAGAGTCACAGATGAAAGCTTAGGTTTTAAAGTAGAAGAAAGAGGGTGTTAAAGAAATGTTTTTCAACGATACAGATTCTGTGTTACGAAAACAGCTGCTATTTTCGTAGCGCAGCCACATCACATATTTTTATACTTTGTCAAAGGTTTACTTCTGTACAGGTGGAAGGGTAAGGTTACAATGAAATGATAGCACATGTCACCTATCTGAAATAGTCAATATTTCCAGAAAAAATGTTCAAATATCATCAATGAAGATAAAGGCTTAATTGCAGAAAACATGTTCCATGGTTTTCAAGGCAGATAAGACATGAGTCAGCAGGATCTCATAACAAGGTTAAAGGCACCATCAAGGTCGAAGATATGGAGAAGCAGCTATCAAATAGAATATTTAATTTTAGATAAGGTTGTTTTAGACATAATAAGGAGTTTCAATCCTATTTGTATTAGGACTCCTAAAGAGACAGTTAACTGTCAATTGTAATTAAGAGTCTGTTTTAGAGTAGATAGGTGTCAAACTTAGAAATTTGAATTCTCCTCAAGATGGATGGGGGAATCCAAGATTGTAATGATGACTCTATAAGAGACATGAGGTCAAATTCCTCAAGGTTGGCATTTTCATTAGCAAAGTAGTTGTGTTATTGTATGTTACTGTGATCTTTCAACTTAATACAGAGATTTGTTTGACTACTCAAGATTCACAAGGATTTTAAGTGTATCATCTTTCTATGGCCCTTTTAATTATCTATTTGCAGTGGTATGAGCATGTGTTACTTAGAATTCATTGAATAATTCTCTAACTTCCTTCGCATGCTTGTAGACTGTGCTTATTCATTGTGTTACTGTTTTCACTTATAAACCTAGACTCCAAGTGCCTTGACTTCCATGTTTGACAGATTATGATGTTTTGTTGAAGACTATCTTGACTCCATGGCCCAATTAGTGTTTGCTAATCGGTGATTCAACCATTTATACATTTTTGTCCTTTTTAATTTCTAGAGTTAGCCATCTAATCATTAATTGAAAATCTTAAACCTATTGAGAGAGCCCTCTCAGGTTGAGGAGGCTAAGCCTCAACCAAAAGTCTGGTTTGAAAGAGTTACTCAGAATCTACTTGATCAGCAACCTATCAGGGTCATATTTTGTGATAACAAGAGGGAAAGTCAACAATTTATGGTTGGAAAGTTTTAGGAGGCTTGTCAGACCTCAAACATCAATTTCTTTGCTAAAAATGCCCGAAAATATATTTTTTTTAGATATTTTTTGCCTTGGGCCTTGCAAGGTCTCAAGGAAAATAGTGACATTTCTAATTAGCCAATAGGCTTCTAGATTTTATATTAGGTTTTTCTCCTCCTTGATTGTTATATAGAGCATGAATATTCATTGTAAATGTTGGCATTTGATGAGTTTTGAGAGCAATACATGGTTCTTTGAAGTTGAAGAGCAATTTGGTGTTGTGGAGCTTGTGGATGATTTACCTTGATTGATGATGATGAAGGCTTTCTTGCAAGATCCCTGAGTTTGGTTAATGGTGATGTGTCTGTAATTTTTTCATTTTTCTTGTTTATCATTGTGTCCATCCTTCTATGTTGCAATAGCTCAGAAAAGTACAGGTTGAGAAATGTTGTTTGAGGCACCTCATTCCTTCTGTTTGCTATTGTCTTTATGTTTTCCTCTGCTGGGTTAGTTTAAGGAATTCTTCATTGCTCCTTAGGCCCACCGAAGCCTTTTTGTTTCATTAGTTGATTAATATGCTATTTTCCAAATATGTTTTATCGTAAGCCCTACTTATTTGATGCTATCTAAACTCTGTCTTGGAACCTCTCTTTGATGTATTGATTGTTAGGTTAAGCCAAAGAGGTCTTGTTTCGATCTTTCCCTTTGTCCATCCCTATCAGTTTGCCTCAAATTTATTTATAGTTTGATAGATGATGTTTAGGAGTTCCCTCTTCATTTATTAAAGCTATTTGTCATCTTATATGTTTTCAAATCTTGAAAGTAGAATCATTGAAGTTAGATAAGTTTTCTTGCTTTCTTTGTTTCACTGAATTGTTCATCTTGAATGTTTATTTGTTTAAAGTATTGTCATTGAGTAGATGGTGTGCCCTATCTCATGATTAGTCTCTTTTGCTTATCAGTATTTAAGACCTTCTTGTTCATAGGTATTTGACAAACGATACTTCACTACCCTTTTCCCTACCTTGTTTCACCAACTTAATGTTCATTTCACCTCACACATAAACCTTAAAGATCCATTGACTGCACTAGATTTTCCCTGTGATGTACCCCGATTCATTATTGATATATCAATGACTTTCATAGACTTCATAGCCCAATTGATTTGATGACCTCTCACTCCACCTATCCTACTTGATCATCTTACCCAACCAAACAAACAACAAACCCTACACTTAACAACTAGCCTAAAATCGACCATCTAAAGCGAACAAGTTTACATCCTTCGCACATAATAGAGAGAGCCCTCTCTGAGTCTAGGAAGACTAGGTCCTAGGACTCCAAAGACTGGTCTGATGTTACCCTGTGCATTTGGTCTACCAATCTACTAAATCACGGGACACTAACACAGCAAAGTAGTTACTTTAGTGATGTCCTTCGGTATTAAATTTTGTAGTGGTTGTGTGTTATATGTTGAAGCTCCCAGATCCATGAAAATTCGCTTCACCTCCAAGAATACTTCTTTTTCCGCCTGAATACTAAATCCAGGGAATCTTTCTGCAGTCTTCCTAAACCATGTATCTTCCATCGGCTTCTTACCTTCAGCTTTATCATCTCCTATCATTGTGCCACTTCTTGTTAATATGTTGATGCATGAGTCATCTTCCCTTGGTTTCACGGTCATCATATGCAGATTTTGCGTGGGATGCTGGTTTATTTTTTCCTGCATCTTCACCACAAGGATCGGGCATTCTTCTATCACATGATCAAAAGCTTTGTAGTACTTACAGGTGGAGGTAGGATTCTGACAATCCCTCGTGAAGTATCCTGCTTCTCTGTAGTTGTAAAAAATAAGTTAGACACGTCCTTAACCAGCATCTCCTCCTCGTTTTTGTCCTCGTTCTTGGAATCCTCCTCAACCGACATGCTGACGTTGATTCTCATCTGCACATCCGTTAGCTTGCATTCTATAATCTCATGAAGTTTTCTCCATCACCAAATCATAACTACGAGATTTCTTCTCATCATACCCCACTGATCTACAGAAGTTACAAAACATCTGCTTTGGGGTCTTCACATACTTATGTAACAATTAGCACGGTTCCAAGCGACGTTGACCTACAATTTTACATATTTCACAACATACACTCGATCCTAGATTCAATGGATTAGGTGCTCCACTAGCGAGGTACTCGCGGAACACACAAAATTTCTTTTTATAATGGCCTTTTGCTTTAAACTTTATGCACCATACTTCTGATCGAATTGACTTCCTTACCTAACCTACCTTCCAAATGAAAATTTTCTAGTTGTCTCTGAATTTTTTATACCCATACATGTGTATCTACCACCGGCGAAGCTTCTAAATTCATCGCAATTTCCAGAGCTTCGACATGTGTTGATATATTTTATTCTGTCAAAGGTAGCCCGATATGTGGCAACAGCACACGACTATAAACCACTCCTTATGTTGTTCTTCAGGAATTCTAAAGCTCACTTGTCCCATTAAAATTTTGAACCTTTGATCCAACTCCAAAACGGACTCATTTTCCTTCAGTTCAGTAATACATTGTGACTCTGATTTTGGCTTTTTAAATTATACAGTTAGTGCTTTCTTTGTATCATCCTGTGAAGTAGCCTGATTCATCATAGAATACTTGATGTACCATGTCAGCGCTCTTTCCTGCAACACGGTGACAAGTTGCGCCTTCTTCACATCGTCGTCAATAATTTGTCTTTCTTTCCATATTGCATCAGCTACAAACCAAAATTTCTCAGGATCCTTTGATCAGAGTCCTCTACAGATAGGTAACTTGATATCATTGGCCATGTTTCTTGGGGTGGGGGAGGGGGTGTAAGGGAATTCTGGGTAGGGATATTAGGGGTAAGGAGAGTAGAGGGTTGGGGGATCACAGAGGTGCCTTGATTATTCCCAACTCCTATTTGTGACGCACCTCTAGGGGTTGTGGGGTTACATCTTTCTTCTTCACTTTCAGATTCTCCTAACAAAGGGTTGTAATTAGTCTCAATAAATTTATCGTGATCTACTCTGTATCGCTTTCCACTTCATGTAGCTCCAGACTTATTTCTTCCAAACATTAATCTAATTGCATTCATATTATGCCCTTTTCACATAAAATCATTTTAATCCACAACTTCAAAGAATTTAGATACTTACCTCGCAGACCCTTGAAAAAACTTCTCTTAGCTTTGTTTCAGATACATACGTTTCTATTTTGAACTCAGTGATAAATCCTCCCAGAATATTGTCGATCCAGAAATCAATAGCTATTGATATGTTTTTATAAGTCTCCTTGATTCGTTGTAACAATTCAGGGTTCTACGCAGTAGGCTCGTCATTCTTAAAATAGGTCTTGTTCTCAATCAGCCTGATAACCATTCATGCAGTTCATTCGCAAACATCACGAAGAAAATCTCGTGCTATTTTGTGAAAATATACCTCTGCAACCAAGCTTCAGTCGACAATCGCGGATTTATGTTTTCTTGAAATGCAAACTCTCGTTCTTTCAGATCTACCCAATCTTGTATTGCCTTCCTTGATGGATGATGTTAGTGTCAGTATATACAGACTGTCACCAGTGATCAAATGGGATCTTATCATGTTTTTTTAGGGTCTCATAGTCAAATTTTTGTCATTTCATTAAGTCTTCAAGTAAAAATTTGGTCACTGGGTAGTAGGTCTAGGACTATTTCAACTCCTTTCAAAAGTTTACATGCTGGTCCTTGTCATCACTCAGTTGAGTGTACCATCATTCAAAGGTCATTATCATCATTCTAGTCATTACCATCAGTATTTCATTCAGTTCAATGTCTCCACTAGGTCATTAGGGTTTCAAGGTCACCAAATATGTCATTCCATGCATAAAATCCAGAAATTGGAGGAGTGGTAAAAGGTAATTTTGTTCAATAAAGTTTGATTGAAAATTTAATTCACGTTCAACTATGTAATAAGTTCATTATGTTCCAAAAGTAGCATACAAAGTGTCAAAGTTACAAGTTTACAAAGCAAAAGTGAAAGGACATGTAGTGGGCCATCCCACTATCATGAAGAAAATTGACCAATACAAGCTATAAAAAGACCAATTAAGCTCATTTGTTCATTACAATCATTGAATAAGAGCTCTCATCCATCATCAAGTGAAAATTCAGCAAGTTCAAGATAAAAACACTCAAAAATTTGGTGCTAGAGCAGCCACACTGCACTTTTTTCCCTCCACACTACACTTTCTTCTTCATGTTGCATTTTCTCTCCTGGATGCACCAAATCATTCTCTGAAGGTTTTGAAGGTTTTAAATGTGTCAAACATATATGAAAAATTAATTTACAATCATCAAACCCCTCCTTGCAGCTCAATTTCTTAATTTTGGTGTGTAAACCCCCCATTGCCCTCGATGCTGCGTTTTTGTAGCTAGACTGTCTTTTCACATTTTGCAAGATAAAAAAAACTCCCCTAAAAACTTTTTTACCTTCATCACACTATAAATAATCTACCATATCCTTCACAATCCCTCATTTCGATTTCCCAAGTCCCAAACCCTAAACCCTAGCTCAATTCTGGCAATTTGGGTAGTTTTCCTAACTAGGATTGTGTTTAAATTTCTTAGCCCAATCCCCTCACCCATTTCACTCCATTTCACTTCCTACACCTCCTTAAAATCTTTTCCCATCTCCGTAAATTTTCCTACACCCATATCACATCCCTAACCCACTCATTATATCTCTTTTCCCCTTCCCCTGTTTTGTCATACTAGGGTTTTTCCCCTTGCAATCAACCAAATGGAGGAGAAGACATCTGTAATGTTCCCAAAATTAGCATGAAGCTAATTGGAACATTGATTTTGCTTATATCATCTAGGAGGTGAATAAATGGGTAAGGAATCCCATGAGTAGAAATAAAATCCCTCATAGTATGAAAGGGATCATCAGAGTCGCTACATTTTTCACCCTCAAGTGTGAAAAAGGGAAAATGCATGAGGATAAGGTCAAGTTTGACCAAGTCAACATCGCTGCCATAGACAAAGTGGAGAACTTGAGAAGACAGCGCAGTATGAATGGAGGGAAGATAATTTGGTGGAGGAAACCCTAATGTGTGGGGGCCAAGGCAAGAAGGCTTTCATTTGTATAAAGGGAGGACAAGGCAGCCATAGGAGGACATGTTATTGAATATAGATTTGGGTCTGCATGACTATTTTCTCTCTTCAGTTGTTTAACTGAGATTGCAGTGCTGCTTAGCACAAGGATTTCCTGTTTAGGAATCCTTCTCCCTTCTTGAGAGGCCTCTTTAGGGATTTTACTTCATTTCTCCACATTCAGGCTCAAGGCCAAGCCACCTCCTTCAGCTACAGTGTTATTCCTGTAGCAGGAAACGTTGTGTTGCAGGGTGTTGCAGTGGAGGGTTCCACAACACCACTTCTAGAGCTTATCTTTCAGAGGAGGGAGCTTCTATTCCTCTGGGAGGAAAGTGAGGAAGACTCAAGAGCTTATTGCACATATTTGGCATCAGGCCAAGCACTTCCCATCTCCTACAACGCAGTCCATCACCTTGACTGCATTATTTCTGAGTATATTTGCAGTGGGGATTTGCACCACTATTTTAGAGGGTGAGATCTTTAGTGATTGGATCATTATTTCACTTCGGAGATCCATTGGAGGAGGTCTATTTCAGATTGGACATCATATTCAGCCATCTCCATTCATTTCATGAGTTGCAGCTGCTATTCAGTCTTGCCCCTGCAACTCTTGCATTTTGTATTAGTGCATATTTCAGCCAATACTTCTAGGATTGTCTAGAACTTGCCCTTGGGAGTCTATATCTTTGCTCCCCATATTGTATGAGTTGTATATTTATATATTCTTGTATTGACATCATTTTTCAGCAGCTATTCCTCATAGACTGTGCAGTCATAGCCTTGGGCTTTCTTCATGTAGCAGTGTTCTTCATATTTCCATATACATGTTTCTTGAGGCTTTGCCTAGCTTGAGTGATTATTTCCTCAAGGATTTTTTTCTATGATATAATATGATGGTTATTTGGATCCTCTGGCATTCTATGTGTTAATGTATCACTGCTACTCCATTATTTTGTTTACATATTGTTGGGTCTTCAATTTTGGAATATCTTAAGATATTCCCATTATTGTAAATTTTCCCTAATTTTGGGATATTACAGTGGTATCAAAGCATGATATTTGGCTCAGCCTGTGAGTTTCAGCCATAAGAAGATAGAAGAGAAGGAGAAGAGATCAAGATGATGAAGAGAATGAGCTTTCTCTCATCAGTTTTCAGATCCATAAAGGACCTCTCCAAGGAGGTTAAGAAGATAGAAGAAGGAGAAGAGGAAGGACCATGCACTTCCAACTCTCACAAAGAAGAAGACATGAAGCATGAAGGACACTTGGAATTTGAAGTTCTAAGTGAATACCTTGTTGAATACCAAGCTAAACCTAGAGCCTTCAAGAAGACTCTAGCTTTACCACAGTTTATTCAGCTGGAAGAGGAAAGAAGACCCTATAGCTATGGGATGATGAGAGGCAATAGATTCCTATTGTCCACTTTTGATGGATCACTCACATGTGCAGCAAAGGCTTGGGTGATGAAGCTAGAGGCTTTCTTCCTACTACATCCTGCAGTAGATAGAAAGGATGTAGAAATTGCAGCGCTGCACCTTGAAGGTGAAGCAAATACTTGGTGGTTCAGCCATTTGAGCCATGCAAGAGTGTCAACTCTTGCTGAGTTTTCTCAAAGATTAATCAAGGAATTTGGAAAAGGGGAGGAGAAGCCCTCACCACCAGTTGGAGAGACATGTACCAGTGTTGTTGTAACCATGGAGGAGCAACCTTCATCTTCAACAGTTTGGGAAGCCAACACATATGGGGTGTTAGTGACCTATAAATATAGGATTCATAATTTTGACTTGACTGATGGTAATCTTGTAAATATGTACATACTTTGCCTTCTGCAAGTTGTATTCCCATATTTTGTAAAAAATAAAAAATAAAATTAAAAAAAATCAAAAAGTGGGTAAAATGTCCTAAAAGAACAATCAAAGGACTTAGAAAAAATAATAGACCCCAAAAGAAAAAAAAATGAATAAAACATGAAAGTGTGCAAGTCTAAATGCCACTACTTTTTACAGTTGATTATGGCAGAGTGTCAATAAATTCCATAATCCATGATGAGTTAAACAGTTTAATCTTAACTTGTCATGTTTCAATTTCACTTGTTGTAGATAGAGAATAAAGAATTGTCATACAGTTTAATCATGAAAATTCAGTAGTTAGGTAGAGAATAAGTGAATCCAACAGTTTAATCTGGATTCATGGATGAAATGAGTGTAGAATTAGATAGTTTTATTGCTTTCAGAAAAATAAATAAATAAATAGATAAAAAATAAAAAATAAAAATAAAAATAAACTAAAATAAAATTTAAATTTAAATTTAAAAAAAATTAAAAATACATAAATATAAAATATAAATAAATAATAAAATAATAAAATAAAAATAAAAAATGTTGTAAAGGTTGCTAGCTCAAATGCACCTAATCAAAATGGAAGAAAAAATGTTAGCAGTTAAAATTGGGTAGGTAGAAGAAGGTGAGAAGCATCATCGTAAATATTATTCACCAGGGCTGCAAATAACTAACTTCCCTTCCCCATAGCCATTTATCATTCTAAACTATCAATCAGAAAGGCTCAAGGCATTTCCTTGACTTCTGTTGGGACCGGACCCAAGGCTCTATGGCTGATTAGTTCAAAATGTCAAATGTCTATATTAATCCCACAAATCACATCATTTTCCATTCATGAATTCATTTACCAAGAAAAATCATAAGTAAAAACCTCATATTTTACTTAATGATGCTCTAATCCCCATTTGATTAACTTCCAACATATTATGAAGTATTTCTGGATGCGGATGATTAATTGTTTTGATGGGACTACTGTCCCGGAGCACCTCCCAAGGAGTTTCGCATGGGGAGGCCATATGGCCCCCCGCGGCTCCATTGAATTCAAATTAAATTCGCCTGCATTCAGGACTTTAATCCTCCAGCGACGGCTCTTCTCCATCCTCGATACGCTCAGCAGATTAATTATGGCTCCTGTCTCGAGCATTCCGGATCATTCCATCTCTGTTCGCAGCTCCTTGAAACCCATTCGCAGCGTTTTCCCGGCAGCATGTGCAGAGCCCAGTGCCCGAACTCACACTGGACGGCACTGTTCGCTGCTCAGCTGTCTTGAAACAATTCCGGAGTGTCACTTTTCTCACATCGCCTCCTGTCATTCCAACTCCAATTCATAGATCCCTCCTGGCTCTCACTGTGTTCCTACTCCTTTCCGAGCAGACTCTCCTCGTCTTTGGCCTTCTCCAACTTCTGTTATTGCTATGCCTAGGCTAATACACCGTATGCAGTGTCGCCGGGGCACCACTCGGGGCAGGCTTGCAAGTGAGCACCCTTCTTCCAGTCATGGCGATGCTCTCTCCACTGAACACACTGAGAGGCGGCATAATCAGGACTCCCGCCAGCAATGGGATCATGATAGCCCTCCTCCGTCTCCTGCTTTTGCTGGTCCCCGTCCTGCTGGAAGCCACATTCTTCGGCAAACTTCGCAGACAGCGGAGCTTCGCTTTGATTGCGCCTTCAATCATCCTACCATCACTACTTTTATCACCATTACCCTTCGTGAAGAGTCGACCCTTCAGCCCCCTCCATTGCATGAGCCTCCGCCCTTACCCCTGTTCCCCTGGCCCGCCCCTGCTGCTACTTCGTCAACCAATCTTGACGCTCCCCTCGCCTCTATCTCTCCCAACCCGGGTTAGCTCTCTATGCAGGTGGAAGCAAATATCTCAGGCACAGATGGCGTTCAAATGGAAGTTTCTGAAGACGCAGAGGAGCAATACGGGTGTCGAATTGAGGAGGAGCAGCCTTCTCCAACTCACACACTTCTGCCCTCTCTGCCTTAGTTCTTTATGGTATTTACATTCCGTCATCTGCACGATAAATTGGTTTTTGTTGTCTATAGTAGCAGAAGTTGCATGATAATGTCGTCTGTCTTTAGTTTTCTTATGATGAATGTACTGAACTATCCACCGGTTTCCCTTTCAAGGGCGTTGCAACTTCTTTTGACAGAACTGGTTTCCCGATATGGGCAGTTCATCATTTTGTTAAAAGCTTGGACATCAAGCCCAGTTTCAGGCTCCCACAGCTGAACTGAGGCAGTTTTTTAACAGTATGTTTATATAATAGAATTAGCATAATTTAGAAAAAAAAAACATATTATGAAGTATAAAACCCTCAAAATGACATTTTATCCTAAGTTGAAGTGATGAAATTATCATAAATGCAAGTTTTGCTTTGATTTTCACTTTTCTTGGTTATAATTGTTCTGAGTATTCACTTTTCCCTTTTCATATTAACACCTAACATATTTTATTAACTCCCTATCAATTATCCTAGTCCTATTAATATAGTTCCCTTTTATTTAATATCCCAAAACCCATTTAATATATGCTTTTGTGTCGAAGATATTAACCACATGTTGAAAAACATCCCGAAGTTACCCCTTTGACACAAAACTACTCATAAATATATTTCCCCTCTCCCCTATAGTTTTAAAACTTTGACAAATCTGAAACTATATAATAAAAATAATATTGAAAAGGCGCTATTTATGTACACCATGTGTATATAGAACAGCGAAAAAAAAAAAATGAATTGTATTAACCTTTCCCCTTATGAATTACCCATGGTAAAAGCTTTAACCTTATCCCATTTTTCCCGATACATATTCCCCTACCATAATATTAAACCCTGGTTAATGTAATAACTCGTCCATTCCATTATAAAATCCTTTTATACATAAATTTTATTAAACAAAGCCTCCTTGCATTCGTTCCTGACCCTCCGATCATCCTAATCCCCTTTCATCCGACGATCCGAAATAAACTGATAAATCCTTCCCCGCCCCCACCATTTCCTATCGGATCAAATTTAAACCGTCGATCTCCACTTACCAAATCAACAGCGCTGATTATAGTACCTGGTCCCACCTTATTTCCCCGCAGTTTTCTGATGCATCTCAACCGTTCGCTCTACTCAATCATATCTGACGACGCAGATCCCATATCGCATTTCTAAAGTGATCGGACGAAGTTGCCAAAAAAATTTGTGAAATGAGTTGTTTTGTGAAACCACCGCCCGCTACGTGTCCTAATTATATTGGATCGCATTGCTAAAGCTAAAAACCAGTTACCACTCGAAATCAATGCGAAAACCATTTCCGGTTTTTTCTTTCAAATGAAAAACCACTCCTGCCATGTCAACTCGACCTGCAATTAATACTCCGCATGATCCATAAAAACTAAAGTTTTAACCTTATTTCTTTATCGTTTTTCATACCAGTGCGCCCTTTCCCTCTAAGAATTAATCACAGACACCATTTTTGAGCTAATTTCGAATCAATTTTCCATCCTAAAATCATTTCCACTCTGAACAGTTACTACCAAAGACTTCCAGTGCCTTACAACAAATGACTGTAACCAGTTTGAAGACTGGTACCACTTGCAATCCTCTTCGACCCCAACTATACCTATTCAAAGGTATTTCTCAAAAATCCAAGCCTGCAAATTTCAAGTTTTTTAAGTACAAAATCAAACTAATTGAAAATTAAAAGCCAAAAGTACTCATCTGAGAGTACTTAAACCTTGAAGAAACAGGGGAAACCCTGTCAAAATTTTCCCAAAATTTTCCGCTTCGTAATTTAGAATTTTAACCATCCAAAAGATATTCCTACGGTCAAAACACCTTTGAATTACTTAAGAAGCCATTGAAAACCCCTTTCCCACCTTCTGCACTGTACAAATCTGCATTTTCCTCATAAAACCCTTGCCCTGATTCTGATTTTTTTCCCAAATCAACTTAATTTACCTTCTTCTTCCATAAAGAGCTGAGCAAACAGTTTAATCTTGTTCAGTTTCTTCAAAAATGACTAAAAAGCAGGTAATACCTAAAACTGGAGGTCCTAAACCTCAGAAGCCTGCCTCCAGCAAGCTTCCAAATCCCAAACCTCCCAAAATTGATAAACCTACTCCTGTCTTAACTGATGATTCTACTGAAGTAGTCAGACCTTTACAGCCTCCTGTCACTACTGAAGAAAACAATCCTTTGATTGACTTAGATTACAGAATTGTTGATGCTACTCTTGAATTTGATCTTCTGGAAGTGCATAGCTGGTGTCAGGAGAAATTTGAGAAGAAAGTGGCCAATGATATACCTGTATGGGATTCGAATTTGCCCAAATATGTGGTTCACATCACCCATCCTGCTTAGGATTTCATTAGGTTATGTTAGATACATTATATTTCTGATCAAAGGTGCATGGTTAACAAAGATATTGAGGTCCTATTTTACATAACTGCTGAATCAATCAATGACATGCTCCAGCTAAGCCATGATCCACGAGCAGTTTCATTGTCAATTGAAGACTTGACCCATATGTATTTAGACCTAGGGTTTGAAATCCTTCAAAACTTCATGCCCAATCATGTCAACCTTCCCAAGGTGAATCCTCCTTATGATACCTTTGATTTTCCTGAAGGCTCCAGACAGGTCATTTCCATGCTGTCATTTATTTTAGGCTATGTTAATGATGAATTCACAGATGCCTCCATTTTAGGGTTCCTCTCCACCTTGTCTCCTGGACAATAGCCTCAATTGGTCTTTGACTTTGCCAAATTCATCGCTGACAATATACATTATCAGCTAATAAAGTAACCTGATGAAGGAGTGTTCAGATATACATCATATCTGTTACATATTTTCCTTTTCTTTTAAGAAGATAATTTTCCCTTTGTATTACAGAAGATGGATATGGAAGGAAAACCACTTTCAGTAATATTTTGGACCTATCTTCTTAGAAAAAATAGCAGTGAGTACAGTTACAGTGATTTCAATGACTTATTTATCAGACTTGCTATCAGTTTTTTGGATAAAGCAGAACCACCAAGAATAAATGAAGAGATCAAAAGGATTTTACAGTTGTCTGAAAATTGTAAAGTTGGTGATTGGTATTTGTACAAAAATCACACTGAGATTAGAATATATGGTGCAATCCTGGCTCCATACAAATTACCAAAGTTTCTAACCACCAGGATCTTTGATATGGAATACATAAGGCAGATTTTGAATGCAGATGCAGTGAATTTTATAGCAACCAAAAAGAAGGCACAATTCAAATTGAAAAGTTAATTTGGCTCTTTCATAGTTAACAGCAGAGATGCCTTGAAGGAGGTAACCAGCAAACTATCAGCATTCAAGTTTTAGGAAATTTTTTACTGGAGCTATGACCCTCAAGGTATTCTAAGCAACCTCAGGGTCAAATGCAAGTTAACCCCATTTCTACATGAATCAAAGCCAATAATTGAAAAATATGCCAATCAATTGGAATGGGTTGCAAATACTTTAATTGATGATGATCAGGAGATACAAACAGATAATATAGATGAAAATCAAATAGACAGTACACAGGTGGTTACAGTTAACCAACAAGCAGAGGTATCCAATAAAAGACCGAGGAAAGAAGAAGGATATTTGGTCGAGACAATCATTGAAAACAAATTTAAAACAGTCTACAGCAAAAAGGCCAAAATGACTACTCTAGAAAAAGAAGGAGTCATAGATGTGGATGATACTAATGATCAGCAAACAGATGATGACGCCACCATGATTGTGAATGAAACCCTCAGAGAAATTCAAAATGAACAGGTACAAGCACAGGGTAAAGGCAAAGATATGGTTGAAGTAGAAATGGATACAGAAGCTCCATCTTCCTCTAAAACAACTGAAGAAACTGATTCTGATATTCAGAAGAGGTTCAAACAAATCAGGGAAAATAACGAAGAAATCAAGAATGAATTTTATTCTAAACTTCTGAAGGAAAAGCCGGGAGATAAGGACAGACTAGTGACAGCATTTGATTACTCAACCAATAAAATGATCATGTCCTTTCTCCAACCAGTGGTAGCAGATCCAAAATTAGCCACAGACTACAGGAAGACAGAATTTGCAGTAAACGTTGATACTATTCATGAACTAGATCAGATAGAGTTCCACAAAAGTGCATCAGAGATGCTATATTCAAAGGTAGTAAGCAAAACAATGAGTGCTACCATGCTTCAAAAGACTGTATCCAATTTGCAAACTCAAATGAAATTTGATAAAGCATATTTACATGCTAAGGATTTGAGGATAAAATCCTTAGAAGATTTGGTAATAGAATCTGGAGCAAATCCATCCAACACTGAAGTTACTAGAAAATTAATAAGGCAGAAAAATGATGATATTGCAGCCTTAATAAAGCAGCTCAAATTGCCACAGAGTGAGCATCCTCAGGCAAAAGAAGTTCTTCAGGAAAAGGCAGAGAAAGAGGAAACTATGCAACTGGTTTTGAAAATGACAGCTCAGATTAAAGATATGGAAAATCAAATAGAATATTTAATGCAATAAAATGAAACATTGAAGAAATCTCAGCAAGTTTCCATTCCCACAGTTATTCCAACGGTAAGTACAGTTGTTCCCTCAACATTGGCAGAGCATTTGGAACCAAAAGGAGTATTGGCAACTGCAGTGCCAATTACTTCTAAAGACATCTCTACCACTTCTTCATCAACATCACAAGTAAATCCAACAGGAGAAACAGCTGCCATAGTCAAGGCTATGGAAGACATGTCCAGAAAAGATAAAGAAATAATCAACTTAAAAGGCACTATCAGAAATCTTGAAACATCTAATAGAGATGCCTTAATTACATCCAAAGGACATGAGCAAAGGGCCAACATATTGCAGGAACAGTTTAAGATTCTTCAACAACAGGTTAATATTACTGAGCGGGTATCTTATATCAAAAATTATCTTTGGAACAACATCATCCAGGGCATACATTTACAATGGCCCTCAATTCAAATTATTTATGAACAAAAAGAGTTACTTAAAGCAGCACAGATAGAAATACAGAAGACAAAAGAAGAACTGGCTGAAAAACATGCTCAAGCCATGAAGCTTATCACTTTTTTGAATAGAAAACATAGAGAAGAGCTTGAAGAGCTAAAAATTCAGGATAGAACTAAAAGTATATTACAAATTAAGAAAGTCCTGAATAAAAGAAATATGATGAATAATTTGGAGGACAGGTGCAAGGATATGAACTTGGCAATCACAAGATTTTGGGCCAAATACACAGTACTGTCACAAGAAGGCCTACCAGATATTCATGCATTGAATGAAAAGTTGATGCCACAGAAGGATTATGATAACAAAATCAGGGCATATGCCAAAAAGCAGGTCAACAAACCTTTACCACAAGGGTCTCCTAATGGTAAAGTCATTTTGGAATATTTTGAAAACTTGTTCTTTTTGCAAAATGAGATCAAACATATTTTCATGGTTAAGCCCAATTTTTCTAAGTATACAGAGGCAGATGAAAGTTACAGGAAATTGAAGAGTATGAGAATTCCTAGTGCAGAGCAATGGCAGGAATTCACTGATTTATTATAAAAAGTTGCAGTCAAGGTATATCAAGGTGAAAAATCAGTGGTTAAAGAGTATCAGTGGTCAAAATGTATCTGTTAAAATACCTTTTTACTGCAGATAATTCCTTATTTTACCACAGTGAAATAGTAAAAGGAGCAGCGTAAAGAGTATCAGTGATAAAGCACAGGTGAAATTATGTGAAATGGAAAGAGTGTCTTTCAAGTCATCTTCAAAAATATATTTTTCCAAGATGCCAGCAAGCATTTTCAGCAGCTACAACCCAGCAACTAGTTAGGATAATTCATCCTATTTTTTATTGATAAGAGGACAGCTAGCCAGTTTGTTCTGCAACTATCCCTCTTTCTTTGTAATAAACTTTATTTTTTCCTAGAGATATTCCTACATGTCTCTTGGATATTTTGTAATATTTTTGTATAAATACTTCTCTTTTCGAAGTATTTTGTGTGGAATAAAATTATCAAGACTACTATAGACTTTTTTGTTGAAAACATTGGAATTTTATGTGAGTTAAGTTGAAGCAGCAGGCTGGAAACTGAAGCAAATAGACATCATAACTAATGATCCTCGTGCTGATCAGATGAGTATTGTATCTTCCAGTCTTCATTGTTTATTTCTTTAAGTTTCATTCACACATCTTGTGTTCTTTTCCATCTTAAATGAATAACTAGGAAAGGTATTACAGAATCAGTGTAAAAAGCTCTCCGTTTTTACTAGTTTTCATGTTTATGTTTTCTGATGATTTCCAGACTTTAGAATTCTTAATTGCTCTTTAGTCTCGTTTGACCTCAATTTCCCTCTTCCTTTTCTGTGATCTAAGGATTCTTAATTGCCCTTAGTCCAGATCATACCACTTCATCAAAATATCCTTTTTAAACCCTCTAAAGATCATCTATCTTGCCCTTAGTATATTTGTTCTTTTGACCTTAGTTTTCTAGTCTTGTTTGCTATAAATTTGACTCCATTGCCAAATGGTTAGGTAGATCTTTCTATGGTTTCCCTTGTAGTCCTTTATTCCTACCAACATTCAAAAAATCCAACCAAATTGTCCACTCATACCTAACCTAAAATCTTATAACAAAAATCAAGCTAAATCTTTAGGAGGGATCCCTCTCCGGAATTTAGGAAGGCTAGATCCTAGATTTAAAAAGAGGTTCTTGGTTACCTCTGGTTTTCTTTAACTATAAACCAAAATCCCACGACCTAAGAAACTCTTGCAGCCCTACAAGAAGCTTCCACATTTCACCAAGGTATGCTTAAGTTTCCATCTCTTATCATTTCAGCAAACATTATGGATGGATCCACATCATTGCATGTTGTTGATTTAGAGCAGCAGAATTGCACTCTGTTGTACAAGAGCAGTGAGGAAGAAAAGAGGAACCATTCCTCATGGGAGCATTCAAATGGTAGCTTCATTCAGGAAGCATTAAGAAGGAGTAGACATCTTGGGATAATAAACTCTTTCTCCTCTCTAGATGACACTCTCTCAATGAGCATGACACAGCTCAAAGAGATACTTCTACTGGCAGTAGATCCAAGGCCTATTTGGTTTTGGAAGGTCATGCATGAGGAGGAGATCTCATCAGGAGATTCCATTAGAGATGCACTTCAACATGTCATGGAGTGCAAACATCATCAACACATGGAGGATGGTAGCCCTCATGGGAGGAATACCAAGATGGAGGATGGAAGGAGACATCCACAAGTGATTGAGTGGATGTGGATGATGAGCAAGAAGTTGGGAAGCTACTTGCAGATCTATGACACCGGGCAGCAGGAGGCTTGGCTGCGCTGGTTACTCTTGAAGGAGTTTGGCCATCACTTGGCACATACTCTTCCTAAGGGTATGGGGATGGAGAATATGTGGCAAGATGCTTGCATAATTAAGCAACAAAGAGCATGGATGCATGGTGTTTATGTGGAATTACTATCATTGATTATGTCTTCATCACATGACTTTTATGATGAAAGCATGAGGAGGCAGCAAACACTTTTGTTGCTTGGGTTGTACTTGAGAGAGCAAGGGTAGATTTGCTCTCACATGTTGTATGATGTTGCAGGAGTAGGATATGGCACTATCATGGTGCAAATGGGCTAATCCTTGGCCTTAGAAGATCAGGAAGTACTTCCATATTTGGAGGAATTCCATATTTGCAGCAAATTTACTGGAGGAGTCTTTGACAAGGATCATGTCAAAGAAATGAGCTATGAGTTGGCAGGAGCCTATCTACATAGGCTAACAACGATGTTCCTTTGGAGCATGAATTTATTCATGGATTCATGCATCACTTTACTGTCAGCACATGGTGAGAATGTTGTTTTTGCATCTATTGATTATGTAACACAATACTTGCATCTTCTTACCATTATCATACAGTGCATTGCTCCACAAGAGGGCAAGTTTATTGTTGAGCCCCATAAACACAATTTTGCCAACTATTATGATGGAGACAGCCATCCTTTGTATAACCATGGGAAATTTTTTGATTATTTCTTGTATGCTCAGTTGGCACATTCACTCATTTACTATTCACTAGTAGATGTGATGATTCACACAACTAGCCCTTTGTCAAAACACCACTTGCCATGCTATTTTCTGAAGTTGTAGTGGGAGAAACTGTGTTGTGTCCACTTGAGATTTTGTTTGTGTCATGCAGCATCATGTAAAACCTTCAAAAAACTTCTCATTTGGATACACTATGATGATCATATCCTATTCATCATGGATGAGATGTTTTGGGCCAGCTTGTTCTTCAATGTTGGAAAGGAGATCCTTGGAGGATTGTTCTTCATTTTTCCACTTAAGGGAAATACTATTGCAGCCCAATATCAGCACATAATCTACACTTATCATGAGTGGAGAGAAGGACAGCATGGGGTAGACTACCTTGTCTACCATGTTCAAAATTTCAGCCCACCTACTTTGCTAGAGCCAAAGGTGGAGGAAGATTTTCAGGAGTTGCCTAGTTGGGAGGTGGCTCATTTTGCATCGATGATAGCTTGGGGATGGAGGATCCATAGGGGAAAGATATTTCCCACTAGATTTCAGATCCCATTCCTCAAAGGGACCTCTAGACATCACTTTTCTACCTTCTTGATTATTTCACCTTTTCATGATGATAGTTTGATAGCTAACTTGCATGCTGAGGAGGAGCAATGTGGAGACTTGTTGATGATACAGCATCCTTTTTCTTGGAGGAGTTCATCATATGTAGATGCTACAGGGAGAGGAGGAGAAATAACTCAGTTCTATCCTTGCAGTTTCTTGAGGACAAGCAATCTTTGAGAGGGGAGGACTGTAATGTTCCCAAAATTAGCATGAAGCTAATTGGAACATTGATTTTGCTTATATCATCTAGGAGGTGAATAAATGGGTAAGGAGGCCCATGAGTAGAAATAAAATCCCTCATAGTATGAAAGGGATCATCAGAGTAGCTACATTTTGCACCCTCAAGTGTGAAAAAGGGAAAATGCATGAGGATAAGGTCAAGTTTGACCAAGTCAACAGCACTGCCATACAGAGAGTGGAGCACTTGATAAGACAGCGCAGTATGAATGGAGGGAAGATCATTTGGAGGAATAAACCCTAATGTGTGGGGGCCAAGGCAAGAAGGATTTCATTTGTATAAAGGGAGGACAAGGCAGCCATAGGAGGACATGTTATTGAATATAGATTTTGGTCTGCATGACTATTTGCTCTCTTCAGTTGTTTAACTGAGATTGTTGTGCAACTTAGCACAAGGATTTCCTGTTTAGGAATCCTTCTCCCTTCTTGAGAGGCCTCTTGAGGGATTGTACTTCATTTCTCCACATTTAGGCTCAAGGCTAAGCCACCTCCTTCAGCTACATCATTATTCTTGTAGCAGGAAACGTTGTGTTGCAAGGTGTTGTAGTGGAGGGTTCCACAACACCACTTCTAGAGCTTATCTTTCATAGGAGGGAGCTTCTATTCCTCTGGGAGGTCAGTGAGGAAGATTCAAGAGCTTATTGCACATCTTTGGCATCAGGCCAAACACTTCCCATCTCCTACAGCGCAGTCCATCACCTTGACTGTGTTATTTCTAAGTATATTTGCAGTGGGGATTTGCACCACTATTTTGGAAGGTGAGATATTAAGTGATTGGATCATCCTTTCACTTGGGAGATCCATTGGAGGAGGTCTATTTCAGATTTGAAATCATATTCAGCCATATCCATTCATTTGATGAGTTGCACCTGCTATTTAGTCTTGCCCCTACAACTCCGGCATTTTGTATTAGTGCATATTTCAGCCAATCCTTCTAGGATTGTCTAGAACTTGCCCTTGGGAGTCTATATCTTTGCTCCCCATATTGTATGAGTTGTATATTGATATATTCATGTATTGACATCATTTTGTAGCAGTTACTCCTCATAGACTGCGCAGTCATAGCCTTGGGCTTTCTTCATGTAGCAGTGTTCTTCATATTTCCATGTACATGTTTCTTGAGGCTTATGTTGCCTAGCTTGAGTGATTATTTCCTCAAGGATTTGTATAACTTATGATGCTATGATATAATATGATGGCTATTTGGATATCGTGGCATTATATGTGTTAATGTATCACTGCTACTCCATTATTGTGTTTACATATTGTTGGGTCTCCAATTTTGGAATATCTTAAGATATTCCCATTATTGTAGATTTTCCCTAATTTTGGGATATTACAACATATTATAAAAAAAGAGGTCAGGTGATAAGACATGAGCCCATAACCACCCTTGAAATCATGTCTACACCATTTTCCAAGCATTGTTTTCAAGCAGTAGGGTGTCTTCCTTTTTGTCAACTAATTCAGAAGGTCAAATACAATGCCACATTGACCAAGTTGTTTTCCACTCAACTCAAAAGGGACAAAGTAACAATTGCAGGGGTTTATTTCACTATATCAACTGATATAGTAGTTGAGTCCACATGCATCCCTAATCATGGTGAAAAATGGTTTAAGAACCAAGATCTAGCCCTTCAAAACTATCAGCCTTATCTCAGAAGACATCATCAACAACACATGAAGAAGATTTTTCCTGTTGGCCACATCATTGAGAAGTACACACCACTCATGAAGATAATCATGAATTACTTAACCTGTGAGGGAATATTTTCTATATTGTATGGGTATCATGTCAGACTTCTTATGCATTTCACAGGGGTAAAGCCACTCAATTTTCCCTATTACCTCTACAGAAGTTTGGCAAAGATGGCAAAAAAGGTAAATCATAACCATAGTAGTCTTGAAATCAGCCTCTTCCACCATGCCCTGATCAAGATCATTGTTTTACACCAGCTTGAGCAGACGAACATCACTTGGGACACTTTCAAGCAGGAAGATGTCTTTTTGTCTTCTAGTAGCCAACCTACTAGCCCTAGTTCTCCATCAGCACCATCAACACCTTCTAGACATGTGGAGGTTAGCTCACTTAGCACCATTTCAGTGAGGAGGAATATTGAGGTTACTGAGACCTACCAGAGAGGCATAATGCTTGTTTTTTCTCCTCATATTAAGGAAGGGGCCAAGCCCACATCAGCAGAGCATGGACTACATTCACAGTAGGAGACATCTATGCATGATGAGGAGCATGAATTTGACCTAGTCGACTTGGAGGCTACTGAAGAACATGAAAACCTAGAGAGGATCATCAAAGACAAATATTCCCATATCAAAGAGATCCAAGACAACTTGGTAAGGGATAATTTCATCATTTCCTTTATAGAGCAAGAAAACCATCAGTTGAATGCAAAACAGTTGTCTTCGGAGAAAATTCAGTTTGAGGCTAATATGCATGATGTAAAGGAAAAAGAAGTGATTCACACTGAAGAATCATAGAAGCATGAAGAGTAGGTGACAAGGAAGAGACCAAGAACCATGGGTCTCAAAATATCATTGCATAAGGAAAGAGAGAAAAATCCACCAGATGAAGAGTTGAGTTTTGAAGAAAGGATAGCTAATGAAATTAATACAAACAGGGAGTTTTGGCTTGAGAAAATCAAAATTCACTTGGAGAAGCTCCTTGACACTGCCAACAAGGATAACAAGATACATAAGCACATGGTTGACCACTACTATGCAAGAAATCAAATTTGCAACGTCAAAGTCAAACAATTACAAGCCAAGTTGGAGGAAACCCTAAAAGCTGAAAATGAGAAAGATAACTTGGAGATTCTTGTTGATGCTTCTTTAGTGGCATAAGATACCTCATGAGGAACCTCTAGAAAAATTTTGAGGAGATTTGGGGAAAAAAAAATTTGTGAAATTTTGGTCAAAATTGGAAAATTGAAAAACCAGTCATACTGGAAAAAGTGTAGCGTGGGCCACACTATGATTTTGTTGGGAGAATCCATTGGAGGAAAAGTGAAAATTTTTGGATTCCTTTTGATGAGAAGATCCCAAAAACATGCTAAAAATCACCTTTCTGCCCTGTTTTTAGAGCCCTTGCTACGCTTTCTGAGTAGCCTTGGAAATTGACGATTTGGAGAGCTAGGAGCCACCTTTTTCAGTGCTTGATGAGCCTATCATGTAGCAGACATCCAGAGCATTCCAATGGTACCCTCAGATCCTAATTTAGACACCTAGAAGGCCTCCAAAATTCAATTTTCCTAAGCTCGCTACGCTTTCTTCTAACTCACTACACTTTCTTCTAGCTTGTTAGGCTTTCTCCATAAGGAAATTTTCACTGAAATTTTGACCTAGTTTGACTTTTTTCTTATGTAATTGATGAAATGATGATGTCATGATATGTAATTGAGCTGTAAAATGGTAAATTAGGTCAGATACATGCTTGTAAATGTAAATTTGGTTAGATGTATCTACTTTCCTATCATGAGGTGAATTGGTTAACCTCCACTATAGATTAGGGTTTTGTTGAGCTTATCATGTAATCAGCTCCACAACTGATGGATTCGACCCCTAAGAGAGGGGAGATGTTTTTTTGGTCTATATAGATCATTTTAAAAGTAATTTGTGTTGGAAATGTTGTCATTGACGGCAAAGGAATTGGCAAAGACAGGAGCAGCATCTAAACTATCCATAAGGCAAAAGAGACAAGGTAATAGATTGAAGGACAAATTGAATATCTGGCCAAGATTTGTATATGTTAATGAAGAACTGTGGAATTGTGCTAAGTATGGTTGAGTAAATCAGGAATATATATGACCTGTGTGATCAATTTCATAATGAGCAGAGGATACCTTCGGTGCCCAGAGAGGAATGAAATCATTGTTGCAAAGTTAGGGATATGTGTATTATATGTGTATTCACTGATGTAATTCTTGTGTGGAATCCCCTGAACCTCTGTATGAGTCTCTGCATATGGAGTTAAAAGTGAAACCCTGTTGAGGAATCATGGTGGTGGGATTCGAATTCCAGGATGAGACCTTCTTGTAATAAAGAACTGGCTTAATTTGATATTTGCAGTCATGGAGCTACTTGGTTGAATATATGAGGGGCTCTCGAGGCATTCATTGTATCCATTGAAGAACTTATTGGTGACAGAGATATGATGTTTTTGAATGTACAGGTAGAAGCGGAACTGTGATAGGATAGAACTCCGAAATGGAAGGTTGATATGTTATATATATCATAGCAGAATTGAAGAATGACATTGAATTGTAACGAGTTAATGTTTGTAAGAAAATCTCGTCGGAAGAGAAATACATTTGTTCGAAATCCTGCCAAAGATAGACCAGAGTTATAGCACAAAACCCAGACTAACCCTTTGGAATCATGAACGGAACCTTGAGCGAAGGGCGGAACCACGAAGGAGGAACAGTGAAGGCGGTTTATGGTTTTCATCGCACCGCTTTCAACGGGCAAGCGGTATTCAAGAGGTGGGGAGCGATTCCATAGAATGGGCGACACGCGTCCCTGTACAATTTTACAAAACCACTTTTCACTATGCGCCATCGCGCGTTATAGTTCGACCCAGGACGCCCAGCGATATCATTGAGCGCCGTTGATCTGGGAAGGGGTCATCGGACGGTCCTCATTTGTTGAAGATGCGTGAATATTAACACAGGTACGGCGGACCATCGCATGTTAACGTTCAGCATCGGAGATCGAGCGATACGTATATACGTCGTTGATCTGGAAGCTTGCTAATCTAACGGTGATCGGACGCTGCACTTGCGCGAATTTTATTGTGGTACGATGGGCATATTGGATTGGCTGTTGACCATGTATGTGGGCCCGGGGTCAAAGGTTTATCGTAAGATTAATTTGGAAGTGTTAGATATTTCTATAAAGTCCGAAGGGTTAAACTTTAGACATAAGGCTTGGGAATTTAAAAAGTTGTAAATATATTTATTTTTCAATTGATAAATAAAAATTAAAAAGAGACCAAAAGCCCCGTGGGATAAACTAAGAGGAATACCATTAGCGGTTCGTGGTTTTGACTCATGGTTTTAAGAAAGGAAAAACTATATAAGGAGAAGAAAAATAGAGAATGGGGGTGTGCATCGCAAGGGTGGTGAATAAAAATTTCTAAAAAGAATATCTGTATGGGTGAGCTCTGTTCTTAACTGATAAATCCGACACCACGATGCACCCATGAATATAATGATCTGACGATGATGAATCTCTGGTTTGAATGACAGACGAAATCATGAAGAACTGGTGTGAGTATACAGAAAATACATAAATCTGGTGACCGGCAAGGTATGTCGTATGGAAACTGGTGGATCCAGTATGAAAATTGATGAAACGTGGTCCGCAATGGTGCTGAGGGTGGAAGCCTTCAGAGAGGGGGTTGTAGCTCCCTTCCAGTGGTAGCTGGTAAACGAGTGCAGGGGGTAGTAGCTCCCTTCTAGGAGAGGCTGGTAAATGAGAGAAGGTTGTAGCCTTCTGCAGGTGGGTGCCTGGGTGCTGGTTAAGTCTGCACCAGCATATATTGTAAGAATTCTTTCTCTATAATAAATATTGAAGACGGATATTACAGCAGCGGTGGTTTTCTCCCCAATTGGGTTTCCACCTTAAATCCTAGTGTTCATATGTGTGGTTTATGTTTGATGGTTTGTTCTGTTATTTTTGTTCATGCTCAATTCTTATCTGATGCAATACTCTAAGTAATGACATAATAAGATATCTGGATATACATGTTGGATGCTATACTGTAACATATGGTTTTAAGATAAAGGAAAGAAAAAATTTTCAGCCCTAAATACTGATTCACCCCTCCCCTCTCAGTATTTTTCCAACAATTGGTATCGGAGCGGGTCCTTCTGAAAAATCTTAGCCGCTAGAAGGAAGATCAAGCAACATGAGTAACCAAGATGGAACAGCATCTATCAGGCCTCCACTCTTTAACGGAAACAATTTAATCTTCTAGAAAAGAAGGATTAGATCCTATCTTCAGTCTCTGGGAGCAGATGTATGGGCAATTGTTGAACAAGGATATCAATATCCAGCTGCAGTACCAACGGATCCGACGAAAAGAAAGAATTATGAAACAAATGCAAAGGCGGTCAATGCTCTATTGGGAAGTCTAACTGAATCCGAATTTGTCAAAGTCATGTAGCTAAATACAGCAAAGGCAATATGGGACAAAATCATTCTAATTTATGAAGGTGATGCAAAGGTAAAAAGTGCTAAACTCCAAACTCTCAGAATTCAATATGAGAATCTAAAAATGGAAAATGAGGAGAGCATTGCCAATTTCTTCTTACGTCTTGATGATATTGTAAATCGTATGAGAAATTTGGGAGAAACTATAACTGAATCTACCTTTGTTGAGAAAGTCTTAAGATCACTAACGACAAAATTTGAGTCAAAAGTTTCAGCTCTTGAAGAAAAGCGGGATCTTCAAAATCTTACTGTGGTGCAACTTCATGGCATACTAACTGCATATGAAATGAGAAGAGGAGGACCATATGAAGTCAAAGAAGCAGTCTTTAGAACTTCTAAAAAAGGGAAGGAAGTACAAAAAATAGAAGGATCAGGATATATCTCAGAAGAAGATGAGATAAACTTTGTAAAGAAACTTCAACTTGGCACAGGACGATTCAGAGGTAAGCTTCCTTTCAAATGTTTTGATTGTGGAAGAGTTGGTCATTATGCTGTTAAGTGTCCTTATAAAGAAACACATAAAAAGGGGAAGGAAGTAGCAAAAAGGAATAAGAGTCGTTTTAGCACTCGAAAGAGTTACTATACTCATGAAGACAGTGATGGGTTATCCGATAGTGAGGAAGAATGTGAACAAGATCTTAGACTTCTCATGGCATTTGAAAAAGAATCTAGAGAAGAAAAGGATACTTTTGTGGATGCTCTAGAAGACAGTGATTTTCTTGATGAAAACAATAGACTCAAAATCTGCTTAGAATAGAGTAAAATAACCATAGAAACTCTGAAAAATCAGCTTGAAGAAAAAGAGAAATACAATGAGAAATTAGAATGTGAAGTAGTAAGTCTAAGAAAAGAACTTGAGAAAGTAAAAACTCTAAATCTTAGATTTGCTAAAGGATCTGAAACCCTAGATGAGATTATCAAGGTACAACGTTCTCCTCTTATAAAGACAGGTCTTGGATATATCGGAGAATCTTCTCAGGCTTCAGCACCAAATTATCTAAAAGAAGCATACTGGTTATGATAACATGTCACTCAAGAAGGGAATAAAAGAATCTTTACAGGTAAAGCATGATCATCTCAATTCAAAGAACACTACCAGAAATGTATTTCAAAGAAATACCAATCAACAAAATTCAAGGTAGAATATTTTATGATTTTAAATTTCTACTTCAATGGACAATGTTTCTCATGTCACAATTTTGGTCATAAAGATGTTCAATGTGTCGCATATAAAACCATCATGACAAGAGAAGCAAGAAAGAAAAGGATGGATACTGAACCAAAGAAGAACACCTATAACAAATTTTCTCCTCTTCAAAATGAAGTAGAATGTGCTTATTGCAATAACTTTGGCCGTGAAGAATCTGAATGCAGGAGCAAAGTCCAGCCAAAACAACATTTTCCTTCAAGTTCCAAAGTATGGAAAAAGAAGGAATTACAGGTTGTAATTTATACAAAATATTTAGAAGATAAATGTTCACAGAACATTAATGATGAGTACTTCAAAGACATGGATATGGATAAAGAGAACTTTTCATATAGTACTGAAAAGGAAATACTGTTATATTTAGAATGATAACCTATATCATTATGAAAGGGTTTGTTTTTTCAAAGAAAAGAAATAGCAGTTTGTATAGATGTTGATTAAAGCATAACTTGGTTAGTAAGCAATGTATTGCAAAATGGGTGTTGTTTTAGTTCAAAGAATGTAGCACGGATCAATAGATAAACACTATAAAGGTGTAACTGAGAATGTATATATCATAATCCATGACGCCATTTATACCTTCACCAATAATAATACAGACGGGCGTCAGACCTAAGTTTTCAAACGAAAAAAACGAAAGACACTGAAATAGTTGCAGATCTTCAAAATTCATTCTACCCAAATACTATGCATGTAAATTCCATAATTCAAAAGGGCAAACCAGAGTACAATTTAATGCCAAGCAAGGATCATCAAGTAAGCCTCTTGAACTCATTCATACTGACATATGTGGACCTATGAGGAAAAATTCACCACGTGGTGAAGAATACTATATCTTATTCATCGATGATTTCTCTAGAATGTGTTGGATTAGGTTGATCAAACACAAAGATGAAGCATTTGAAAATTTTCAGATCTTCAAAGCGCTGGTTGAAAATGAATTAGATCTAAAAATCAAGTGTCTTAGATCTGATCGAGGAGGAGAATATACTTCAAATGAATTATTTGAATTTTGTGAACAACATGGCATAAAAAGACAGTTTTCTGTAGCTGGCACTCCACAACAAAATGGTGTTGCAGAAAGAATGAATAGAACAGTTCAACAAATGACTAGAGCTATGATTGATGATTCCGGAACACCTGACACATTTTGGGGAGAAGCAGCACATACAACAGTAAACATTCTCAACAAGGCACATGTTCATGTAAACAGTGATAAAACTCTATATGAACTCTGGTATGGTAATTGTTGGAACACCTAATCTTACATGGGTAGGTGTGGAATGCGAAAAGTAACAATAGAGTCCAAGTGACCTTGGAATGTGAAACCAAGAGTCACACCATTGTACTATAAATGTACATCTTTGTATAATGGAAAAATAAGAAAGCCTCACGCTTATCTTTCATTGTGTGTGTGTGGTCATCCTTCTCATACACCATGTATGTGTTTAACATGGTGTTTAACACGGTATCAGAGTAGGCGATTGCTGGCCTTACTCCAAATTGAGTGAGCCATTTTTGTTTATGGCCTGTGCATATCTGCAAAAATTCTTGACATTTTTGCAGCACTCAGAGTTTCTGCAGCAGACATTTTTCCGCATTCAGAAAATGGTTTTGGAGAAGGAGCAGCGTTCAGAAAATTGGCAGCATTCAGGCATTGGCTTTGAAGAAAGACAGCACTGCCCATCTGAAGGTTTTCATTCTAATTTTTCTCTGCAATTTCTGCTTATTAAAATCTGCAATTTGAAGAGCTTTTGGATACTATTTATATTGGGTTTCTGAAGAAGATTCTGGATTTTCACTGCTATAATTTCCTGAAAAATTCTGCTGATTTCTAGAAATCACCTCAGTCTCTTTATTTTGCTGCTATTTGAAAATCAATTCGTTATTCCTCCCTACTGTTTTTAAATTAAAAAATAAATAAATAAAAAATAAAAATAAAAATAAAAAATCAATTCAAATTCCAGGCCTTTCGGCCCTTCTCCCCCTGCATTTTGTTTACATAACATTCTCTCAATGCTGCATCATTCCTTACGCTACCTACCTCCCTTGCGCTAATGTTGCCTCTCCCTACGACCCACAGCCCTGTCATACCCCTTATCACTCCGCTCTAACCCATACATCTACGCCTCTGCAACGGTGCCTCTCCTCTCAATTGCAATACGCTCTTCACAAACCATCTCTCGCCCTCCTAGGCAGCTCCCTCACTACCCAAACCCCCTCGGCTCTCTGCGCTCTGCTCTATTTCTACACCGACTCTGCTCCACTCGAATCTCCATACACCATAAGCTCCCAGTACCTCACGGCTTATCCCAAACGTCGGCCCTCCCACACAGTCATTCGACTCCCCCTCTCACTAACAGCTTACCACTCCTCCCACTCGCGCACTCTCTAAAATCTCAAGGCACCCTATCCACCTACTCTACTCACAACCCTGCGCCCCTTCACGTCCCTCCCTACCCTCACACCTATCTATACTCCCTCACCTCTCAAACGCACAGCACTCATTCCCTCCACCACTATTTCCCTTTTAAAATTCGTTTTTTAATTTTTTTTTTATATCTCCCCACCAATCTCAAATTATTAATTCCCTTCCCTTTTTTTATATATTCACCTCCCTTCCTTTTAAATTTTAATACCACCCCTTCCATATTTTAAAATTCGGCCTTTTTGTATTTAATTCCCCTCCCCCCACTTTAATAACCCCTCTCTATTTCATTTAAATTTTTTAATTAATTTCTTAAAAAAAAAAATTTCTCATTCCCTTCCCATTTTAAATTAATCTCCTACTTTTTAAATAAATCCCCTTTCTTTTAAATTCCCCTCATTTTTAACTAATTCCCATTTTTAATTTTTTTTAATTAATTTTTAATTAAAAAAAAAAAAAAAAAACAGCAGAAAGAGAGAAAGGAAGAGATATGAACAGCAGAAATGAAGGAAAGGGCATATGAAGAGAAAGAAGAAAAGTGAATTTGCATTGTGATTTGTGGCATATATAAGAGGGTGATTTTCTGAAGATTTTACATGAGAAGACAAGTTTGCCATCATTGAAAACAGCTCTTTGAAGGAAAATTCAGTTGTCTTAAAGGCCTCTTGCATAGTGTTTTCAGCTGCACATCTACAAAATATTGTATTGCATTGACATTGTATTGTGAGTAGACATTGCTTCTTCATAGTTGCAATCAGTACTTGAATTGTTGAAAAATTGTTGATTGCCCTCCATCATTTGAGGAGCACATTTTGTACTTTGAGATTTCCATAGTTGGAAATTCTTTGGAGTCATTTGTATTTGTTGTTGAATCACATTGTAAACGGGTGCATTTTCGGTTGAAGCCGACACCCTTTCATTTTTTGAGCCTAAGTTGTTGAAAATGGCTAAAATCCATGAGGCATTAGTGTTGTTGAATAGCCTCATTCATTTCAATGTTGATGATATGATAAGAATGAGCAAGAATGCTCTTTGTAACATTCAAAATTGTTTGCTAGATGCACAAGCAAAGATTGAGTTTTTGCAGTTGGAATCTCAGCTCCAACAAGATGAACTTCAGCAAAAGAGTCACCATTCTGAACCTGTTCCTGTTCAGAAGATTGAGAAGGACTCTCATCAGAATAAAGAAGATAAAGTTGCAGTTGATTCCCATTCAGTTCCTTCTACTAGAGCAAATGTACATGCAGATGCAGCAGTTCAACCTACACTTCTCAAGCCCATCATCAGACCTTGGGAAGAGCTTTTCCACAACAAGCACTGAACTGGTCTTGGATATGACAAGGATGTGTCCTTTCATATTCTAGACTACACCAAGCCTATCATATTTCAGAGTGTCGGATTTATGTATGACAGTTCACCTGCAGTTGTTCCAGATCCTGTTCCACTTCCACAACAGATTGAGAAATGCCAACACTGTGATCGAGTTGGTCATATGAAAGATCATTGTTTTGATCTTCATCCCTTCGCTGCTCTGTGGTCACTTCACCATTCTTCCTGGGTGGCCGGACACAAGCCTCCTGCAAGAACAAAGATTCATCTTGGATGGATCGCTTCTTGGCAATGGGCATCAACAGCCAAGAAGATGTTTAAGACACATGTCAAAACTTGTTCACGAATATTGGGCAAACTTGCGGTTGATTTTTCGCCATCATCTCACCTTGTCCCTGACAGGGGGGAAAATGGTGGTCATGTACAAGCTTCGACGTCAGATCAAGCGAGCCTGAGCCACAATCTCTCATTCCATGTTCAGAGTTGTAGCCAGCAGTTAAAGCGAGCCTGAGCCACAATTCGTCATTCCAGATTTAGAGATGTAGCCAGAGACACGAATGCCCATGAGCATGCCTTTGGTTGGTGGACAACCTTAAACCATCATTTTTGGTTGGTGGACAACCTAAAATCACCACAGGTAATAGACCTCCCTTATTTTAGGTCGAAGGTCTCCCTTTCATATATGAGGAACACTTCCTCTAGCAGAAGCCTTCAGCTTAGCAGCCTTCAGCTTCTTGCCAGCATTGGTTGAGTTCCAGGAAATGCTTCAAAGCATTCCAGAGTTGTTGGTAATCCTAAAACCATCACAGGTAGTAGACATCCCTTCTTTTAGGTTGAAGGTCTCCCTTTTTTATGAGGGACAATTCCTCTAGCAGAAGCTTTCAGCTTCTTGCCAGTTTTGGAAGAGTTCCGGGAACTGCAACAAGTTTTGCGTTCTAGTGTTTGTGGTCATCCTAAAACCACCTCTTTTTTCCAACATTTCAGAGAGTTGATTCAGCCCAAGTGCTGCCATGTATACTTTGCAGATTTGTATTTCAACTCTTTTCTTGGACTCACACATACCCCTTCGGATTAAGGGGGGATGTTGGAACACCTAATCCTACATGGGTAGGTGTGGAATGCGAAAAGTCACAATGAAGTCCAAGTGACCTTGGAATATGAAACCAAGAGTCACACCATTGTACTATAAATGTACATCTTTGTATAATGGAAAATAAGAAAGCCTCACGCTTATCCTTCATTGTGTGTGTGTGTTCATCCTTCTCATACACATTAACCTTCTTCTTTAACATGATGTTGTTCCACTCCACTATAAAGCATTTTAGAATTTTTGGAAGCAAATGCTTCATCAAGAATAATGATGAAAAACTTGGCAAGTTTGAACCCAGAGCAGATGAAGGAATATTTCTTGGTTACTCCTCTAGGAGTAGGGCATATAAATGTTACAATAAAAGACTTCAAAAGATTGTTGAATGTATTGATGTTGTTATTGATGAGTCTCCTGCAGCTCCAAAAGAAGAAAAACAAACAACAGATGAAGACGATGATGACATATATCCTTCTACATCAAGTAGGAATGATATAGATAGTGAACCCAATGAAGAACCCGAAGATGATTTATCTGAAAAAGCTCCATCCAGATATGTTCAAAAGAATCATCCAGAATCTCAAATTTTGGGAGAAAAGGGATCAGGTGTACAAACAAGAAGGACTCTTGTGGGATCTTCTAGCAATCTGGAATTTCTATCCACTATTGAACCACACAATGTCAGTCAAGCCTGCAAAGATGATTGTTGGATTCAAGCCATGAATGAAGAGCTTGATCAAATTGAGAAGAATCACACTTGGGAATTAGTACCAAGACCTCATGACAAAAATGTCATTGGAACTAAATGGATATTCAAAAACAAGTTAAATGAGAATGGGATGTTATAAGAAATAAAGCTAGACTTGTTTGCAAGGGGTATGCTCAACAAGAAGGTATAGACTTTGAAGAAACCTTTGCTCCTGTAGCCAAACTTGAAGCCATAAGAATGTTTCTTTCTTTTTCAAGCTTCCAACAAATCAGAGTTTATCAAATGGATGTTAAATCTGCTTTTCTCAATGGTGATCTAGAAGAAGAAGTTTATATAGAACAACCAGAAGGATTCATTTTGGGAAATGATGAAAAACTTGTTTGTAGAGTTAAAAATGCTCTATATGGTCTCAAACAAGCTCCAAGGGCATGGTACTATTTTCTTGACAAATATCTTCATCAACAAGGATTTTCAAAGGGGTCTGCTCATAGCAACTTATACACAAAAACTGAAAATGACAAACTGTTGATTGTGGTTGTATATGTCGATGATATCATTTTTTGAAGTAATCATTAGGGAAATTTTGAGGTCTAAAATGGGCCTCCTAAGGAAATTTTGAAATAATAGTGGAAAAAATCAAATAAGATTTGATGACATCTATCAAATTTTAGAGGGAAAAAAGAAAAAACTACTTTTTCAACTCATATTTTCAACTTATCTCCCAAATTTTTTACTCAAATTTCGAGCGGGAGTACTCGTTGGATGCGAAATTTAATTCCTCATCTTGAGGGTACTTATATTTTATACTTTCGATGGGTCTACTAAAGCTGAAAAATACATAAAAAACGTGATTGTAATGCGTTTTTTTATCATATTTCCCATTTTATTTTAGCATGATTCCATTGAAAGTGTGCAGCATGGGTTGCTCCTTGGATGAGAAATTAAATTTTGCATCCAGTACTCCCACTCAGGTTTGAGTAAAAATTGTGGGAGATAAGTTGAAAATACGAGTTGAAAAAGTAGTTTTATTATTTTATTATTTTTTAATATTTTTACCCTTTTATTTAAAAAATGGTAAATCATCCCCCATGGTTGACATCATCATCTTGAATCTTATTGATTGTTATAAAGTTTATTTTTGTTGTACATTTTTCTTAGGAGGCCCATTTTAGACCTCAAAATTCCCCTAATGGAAGAGTCTATGAGTCAGAAATTTGATTCTGATATGCAGCAAGAATTTGAAATGTCTTTACTTGGGGAACTAACATTCTTTCTTGGCTTGCAAGTTCAACAAGCAACAGATGGTATATTCTTATCACAAGCAAAGTACCTCAAGCAAATCCTGAAGAAGTATGGCATGGAATATTGCAAACCTATAAGTACACCAATGATAACCGGATGTAATCTCAGTTCTAATGATGATTCCCCCACGGTGAATCAACCAGAATACAGATCTATGATAGGAAGTCTACTTTATCTCACTGGGACAAGACCAGACATTATGCATGCAGTTGGGATTGTTGGACGATTCCAAGCTAATCCAAAAAAGTCTCACCTTCAGGCTGTGAAAAGAATATTCAAATATCTACAAGGAACTAAAGACTTTGGAGTATGGTATCCAAAGAATGCTGATATTACTCTTCATGCATACTGCTGATACGGTTAGGTGAAGTGTTGATGATCGGAGAAAAACACTAGTGTTGGTGCATTCAACTGAGGCCACCCCGGGGTGTGGTTTAACCGAAAGCAAAACTCCATTGCTTATCTACAACGGAAAACGAAGACAATAGCCGTTTTCAATCCATCATGTTTACTCACTTCTATTCAGATGATCTCGAACCCTACAAGACTTTCAAATCAAATGTTCACCTCCTATCTCCATTATGTGTGATAATACAAGTGCCATCAGTATCTCAAAGAATCTTGTTATGCATTCCAAGACCAATCACATTCCCATCAAATATCACTTCTTACGTGAACAAGTGCTAGAACAAAAGGTGAAATTGGAGTATGTTTCCTCCAAAGAACAAGTTGCTGATATATCTACCAAACCTCTACCTAGGGAAGCATTCGAATATCTCAGATAGAAGCTAGGAGTAGTCTCAGGTCTACTTAGATACAGAAGATTAAATTGGTTGTAAGGTGTTGTTGGGCTTCTCTGAATGCTCAGGCTAAGGGGAAGCATTGGTCATATGAAAAGGATGCATTGTTGGCATTTATAAGTCATCTTGTTATATTATGCAGCATGATCTCAGGGGGAGCATGCTATTGTCAAACTCTTTGCCATTGATGTCAAAGGGGGAGGAAAAGCAACAAAGGGCTTCTATAAGGCCACCAGAGGAAGAGTATTGCCATCAATGCCAAAGGGGGATATTGTTGGAAATGTTGTCATTGATGGCAAAGGAATTGGCAAAGACAGGAGCAGCATCTAAACTATCCATAAGGCAAAAGAGACAAGGTAATAGATTGAAGGACAAATTGAATATCTGGCCAAGATTTGTATATGTTAATGAAGAACTGTGGAATTGTGCTAAGTATGGTTGAGTAAATCAGGAATATATATGACCTGTGTGATCAATTTCATAATGAGCAGAGGATACCTTCGGTTCCCAGAGAGGAATGAAATCATTGTTGCAGATTTAGGGATATGTGTATTATATGTGTATTCACTGATGTAATTCTTGTGTGGAATCCCCTGAACCTCTGTATGAGTCTCTGCATATGGAGTTAAAAGTGAAACCCTGTTGAGGAATCATGGTGGTAGGATTCAAATTCCAGGATGAGACCTTCTTGTAATAAAGAATTGGCTTAATTTGATATTTGCAGTCATGGAGCTACTTGGTTGAATATATGAGGGGCTCTCGAGGCATTCATTGTATCCATTGAAGAACTTATTGGTGACATAGATATGATGTTTTTGAATGTACAGGTAGAAGCGGAACTGTGACAGGATAGAACTCCGAAATGGAAGGTTGATATGTTATATATATCATAACAGAATTGAAGAATGACATTGAATTGTAACGAGTTAATGTTTGTAAGAAAATCCCATCGGAAGAGAACTACATTTGTTCGAAATCCTGCCAAAGATAGACCAGAGTTATAGCGCAAAACCCAGACTAACCCTTTGGAATCATGAACGGAACCTTGAGCGAAGGGCGGAACCACGAAGGAGGAACAGTGAAGGCGGTTTATGGTTTTCATCGCACCGCTTTCAACGGGCAAGCGGTATTCAAGAGGTGGGGAGCGATTCCATAGAACGAGCGACACGCGTCCCTGTACAATTTTACAAAACCACTTTTCACTATGCGCCATCGCGCGTTATAGTTCGACCCAGGACGCCCAGCGATATCATTGAGCGCCGTTGATCTGGGAAGGGGTCATCGGACGGTCCTCATTTGTTGAAGATGCGTGAATATTAACACAGGTACGGCGGACCATCGCATGTTAACGTTCGGCATCGGAGATCGAGCGATATGTATATGCGTCGTTGATCTGGAAGCTTGCTAATCTAACGGTGATCGGACGCTGCACTTGCGCGAAGTTTACTGTGGTACGATGGGCATATTGGATTGGTTGTTGACCATGTATGTGGGCCCGGGGTCAAAGGTTTATCGTAAGATTAATTTGGAAGTGTTAGATATTTCTATAAAGTCCGAAGGGTTAAACTTTAGACATAAGGCTTGGGAATTTAAAAAGTTGTAAATATATTTATTTGTCAATTGATAAATAAAAATTAAAAAGAGATCAAAAAGCGATCAGGATAAACTAAGAAGGAATACCATTAGCGGTTCGTGGTTTTGACTCATGGTTTTAGAAAGGCAAAACTATATAAGGAGGAGGGAAGAAAAATAGAGAGCGGGGTGTACATGAGGTGGTGAATAAAAATTTCACAAAAAGAATATACGCCAATGGGTGAACTCACATTCTTAAGCGATAAATCGACTACAATGCACCCATATGAATATAATGATCAGCGATGATGAATCCCTACAGCTGGTTTGAATATTGACGAGAAATCGCGAAGAAGCGGTAATGCGTGCTCTGAGAAAATACATAAATGCGGTGACCCGACAAGGTAATAAATTATGGAAACTGGTGGATCCAGTATGAAAATTGATGAAACGTGGTCTGCAGTGGTGCTGAGGGTCGAAGCCTTCAGAGAAGCGGTTGTAGATCCCTTCCAATGGTAGCTGGTAAACGAGAGCAGGGGGTAGTAGCTCCCTTCCAGGAGAGGCTGGTAAACGAGAGAAGGTTGTAGCCTTCTGCAGGTGGGTGCCTGTGTGCTGGTATAAGTCTGCACCAGCATATATTGTAAGAAGTTTTTCTCTATAATAAATATTGAAGACTGAGATTACAGCAATGGTGGTTTTCTCCCGAATTGGGTTTCCACCTTAAATCCTGGTGTTCATATGTGTGGTTTATGTTTGATGGTTTGTTATGTTATTTATGTTCATGCTCAATGCTTATCTGATGCAATACTCTAAGTAATGACATAATAAGATATCTGGATATACATGTTGGATGCTATACTGTAACATATGGTTTTAAGATAAAGGAAAGAAAAATTGTTCAGCCCTAAATACTGATTCACCCCTCCCCTCTCAGTATTTTTCCAACAATTTGAATGGTTGGACATCAGTGGATTGTAATCTTGTATCTTGTACTTTCACTCATTTTCAGAAATCAAAGGATGCAGTTGCAGCTATTATCTAGGAATTCATGTACAATGAGTTTATGATCATGTATATTCTCTGTTATAGTCTTTATTGAATGATGTATAGCTTCTCTTTTATATCTTGTATCTTCAGTGGCTTTCCTTACAGTTCATAGGAAAAATTCTATTGATTTAGCTATGTTTATATGGAAATGTCATCTTGTGTTTTATGCTTCCATGTTTAATGAATTCATGATTGAACATGATAATTAAATCCCTCTACCTATTCAGACTCACCACTACACCTAAAAAACCCTAAATCCATCATAAACCCATTTCTACCTTTATCCTTTATATTTTTGCAGTTGTAAGCCCTTTGATCCCTAGACCTAGCTACTTGGTTACATCCCTGATCCAGCATCAAACCCTAAATTTCTTAAAATCTACCTGAGCATATCATATCTAGCCTAATATCTTCATGTCACATTCAATCCTTGGCTGTGATCTCATTGAGATAGCCCTTTCATCCTGGTAGGGCTAGCTACTAGGTCAAAGTGGTTTGTGGTTACCTTAGTTGGTCTCCTTTTCAGCCTTCGGAGAACTGGTGGAGTGCTAACATATGCCACATCCACATATCCCTCATAGAGATCTCGGTCTCATAAACAGAACCATATGTAGAAATAAGAGTGGTAGCAGCAGCAGAGACGGTGAGAGTTGTAGCAGCAACAGTGGCAGCAGTGGAGTGCAACAATGGAAGAAGAAAGTGTGCCAGCAAAGAGGTGTGTAATCAATTGTAAAATATATTGAAGTAGCAGCAACATTGATTGGTTGATTGGTTAATTGTAAAGGAGGCTGAAGACTCATGCATATTTGATCTACAAACATATTTTAGATTTAGGGAGTGTTTCATTTCCTTCTAGCCTAGCTGGTAAATTGTGTATGTGACCATACATAATGCAAAGCTTGAGTTGAGACAAATTTCTTGTGCAGTGTTTTTATTGGACGATGTTTTGTATCTATTTTATTGATCTGAATAATTAAAGTAAACTCTAACCAATTGTGTGAAATCAATGGAATATTGATTCACCCCCCTCTCTGTATTTCCAGCAATTGGTATTAGACACTACTTCAAACGGTTTAACCATAAAAACTTTCTTTTTCAATAGTTTATACAATATATACATAAACAAATTTTCAAACATTATATCATATATACAAAGTTGATGTTAAAATATTTTACATAACATGTGCATCCAAATATTTTTTCATTTTATCCGCCCACAATAAGATGAGTTTTTTTGTTATTAATATATTTTTAACTATACATCAATATTAATTTATATTTTCCCGGATGCGGGTGCATATGTTAGTGTTTAAAGTGATGGGATGGGGGTATGGCATAAGGGGTAGCCACTTGCCCACCCGCAAGAATGCTGTCATTCAGCTCTTAAATTCGACTGCTCAGCGTTTAATGCCATTTACTCCAGGTGCTCGTAACAACCATAATCCCGCTCCTCGATACACCTTCGCGTGCTGCGATATGGCTCTGCCTTCAGTGTATACTTATGGTGGTTTATTGCAGTCGATTCACAGTTGCACGGTCGATTGGGTTGTTATAATGGAGCGTCCCTCTAGTCTGAACAGAATTCCCCCGCCAGTGAATCTGTGGTGCGCTCCAGGAGTTGGGCTTTCAAATGTTTGCACTGTAACTGGTAAGAGGAGATGTCTCAATTGTTGTTTGGATTTTGGAGAAAATCTCCACTTCTCCCACGTTGGTTCTTGCAAGCTTTCTTCTGTCGCTCTGTTTCCCCTCTCGCCTTAGTCTTTTGTCCATCTTTCGCCTCCCTACCCTGCTGTCTCGATTGCGAATATGTCGCGCCTTAGGCAGAGAATGCGATGTAGAAGAGGATCCACGAGGCGCCAAATTAGGCGCTCTCCCTCCACCTCCGGCACCTCCTCTGAGTCAACCTCCCATTCAGACAACCTTCATTGAAGGTGCCTTCTCCGCTCGGGTCGTCGCCTTGCTTCCCCCACTCCTTTAGCTCTTCCTACTCAATCCCACACCGTGCATTTTTCTTTTAACAGTTCTCTCAATCGACCCCGGGTGACTGCCTCAATTACGGTCGTCTTTCATGAAGAGCCTCAGGAAATTTCTCCCAATTCACACCCAGCGGAATGCAGCCTCTCGACGGCTCAGGATTCGGAGCAGATTGTAGGGTCGAAGCATCCTGATAGTATGGACTTGCAGGGTCAGATGGGCAAGGCCACGCAGGATCAGGAAAACAAGGAAGCGATGGGTCAGCCTTCTGTGAGGCAGGACGCGGTGCAAGCGAGCGAGGCACTAGTTACTCCTCCACCTCCCAAGAAGGTGATCCATTCTATTGCCGACCTGTACAATGATGACGGGGAACCAGATGAACTCTGGTGCAGAGTCGTCTACGAAACTCCTGATGAGTAGCTCCCCCTCTTCACTCTGGTTTTTTTTTTTTTGCTCTGTTTCTGCCCATTCTCACGGGCCTATCTATGTGTTTTCTGCTGTCACTGATCATGCATTGGTTTTTTTGCTACGATATGGTCTCCAGTACTCCAAAACTCTGGCTCCCCTGCGCGGGATTTTTCTTATGAACTGTTTCAGACTGGTTTCCCTCCTGCAGGGCAGTGTTCAAACTATGGTTTTTTGTTTAAAATGCCACAATACTAGGCAATGATCCGACCTCGGCCCGCTGTACTTTACTCCTTTTGTTAATAGATTACTTTTACTTAGAAAAAAAAAATATTAATTTATATTTAAATATTTTATTGATCATCCACATTGAATATTTTTATTATATGCAACATTAAAATATTTTATTTTAACATGTTTTCTTACTTTTAATTATTTTACATGAAATTATATTACATCATATGCAAAACTAACTAAACATACATAGCACATTCATTTTTTTTCACAGAAATTGCATTTCTATTTAGAGAAAAAATTATTTTTATTTTAAGAGAAACACATGTCAACTCCAATTTGAGGACGAACATACTTACGCATCATTCCTATACCAAGTTGTAGAATAAGCTGTTCGACTCAATCAAAACCAAGGGCATCAGAAGCTTCCCTTTTAGGAGTTCTCTCACTCCAAATTTGAGCTATTGAGCATATTCACTAAGAGAACACTTGGGGAGCATGTTTTAGACAATGCAACTATGTTTCTAAGTATTGAATGAAAATTTAATACAAAATACGTCTTTTTCTTGAAGTAAGCACGCTATAAATATTCTATGTCCCTGAGGTAAGCAAGTAAATAACAATTTAGAACACAATATATTGCTTGAGTTAGAAATGTTACTCTCATAATGAACAATGTACACCATCTCCTACCTTTATCCAAAGAAAATTTATTTGGACAGTGTGATGATTCACCTCATCACATTGTTGTGAAGCTATAAATGAATGTTGCAGGAATAGATTAATATTCAGCTCATAATTAATCCCACATAACATTAAATAATTCGCCATTCTTCAATTTTCCAACTTCATATTAATCAATCACAATATAATAATATAACTACTAAAAGAGTTTGTTTCTAGCACATTAAATATTTTACCATTGGATGCATATTATAATTGGCCATGGCTAATGGTTGGCAATGTTTGAATCAATTATTTCAAAAAGATAAATGCATCACAACCCTTCAAAAGTAACAAGTCAAACTTGGATCAGACTCAAAAATGTGTCTAACTTAATCCAGCATTGGCTCAAACTCTAAACATGGGTACTCACCAACCTTTTGATGGGTCAACGGGTCAGACTTATGAGGCCATCGAAAAACTCTGGGTTTGGAGGTTTTTGACGAGCTCATCGGCATTAACTATACTTCACTTTATTGAAGTATTTTCTCTATTGCATATATTTTCACCAAAACCAAGTTGAACCACTCCATCCTCATTGAGTTTTTCAATTTGGCTTTAAAGGTTTGAAAAACATCACTTGTCAAAGAAAAGTGGCACAAGAAAAATTACTGGTATAATCACTCTCTAATGATATATACCTTTATGCAAATGAGTTTGGATGAAGAGGCCAACTCCTACACATGCAATTGAAGAGTACATGAAATTGGGTATGAGTTGTGCTTACTATTGCTAAATTGAACAACCTAATCTTCTTAGACACCACAATCAAAACCCCCTGCTCTTTATGGATTTTCACCAATGGGAGGAGTCTCAAAATGTGATAAGGTCACCTAATGGATATTCTAAGGTTAGAATATAAGGTAACATAATATTTTTTTCTACAAGAAAGGCACAATTTAGGTTCAAGGCTCCAATGGGATGAAATTTGCTTTCTTGGAAGAGACCTATTTGATGAGGCACAATACCTATAATTTGATTAATGGGTTGTGCATTGGAGTAACCAAAGGTCAAGTTTAGGAGAAAGGGTTTCCAGCAATGTATATTAGCAAGGTCAAGGCACATGAAACCTTCAAGAAGTCCCCAAGTTGAAGGAATTCCAAACTAGGGTTTCCCACTTGGAGCAAACAACTAGGGCAAGAAATTTTATGGATGAAATTGAAGTGGATTCCCACAAAAAGGATAGATTTTGTGGAAAATACTATCATCTTGATGTTTAGGCTCTTTAATCCCCAAAACTCACCTTACCTAGGGATTCACATCAAGCCCTAGCTTACTACCTTAGCGTTAAAGGGGTTGAAATTTAAATGAAAGAGAAAATGGATAAGAATTATAAATGACCACCAACCAATTGGACCAGTCCAGGTTTGCCCCTTAAGAGAATGGAGTCTAGGATGAGATATATAAGCCAAAAATGTTTCCAAGGAGGCTGAAATTTTATGTCATAGAAACGAATTTTCAAACATTTACCTATGCAAAGAAAAAAATGGATTTTCATGGGAGAGCTTCTAGGAGTTCACCACTATAAAATTCATCACATGTTATGTATGAGTAATGCATACAAAATTCATCTAGATAGGATTCAATTGATCTTCAACAAATTAGGGCATAACTTAGCATAAACTAGATTCAATTATTCCATACATTATACATAGATAAACAAATATTCAACAATTAGGTGTGCTTACAAGATAACATGCAATATTTCCATCCATTAGACAAGAATAGCTCCAAATAATATCCAAGATCAACTCCAAATATCAAAACGCATCAAGATCTCCAATTGATTCACAAGAGAACAAGTCTGAATTCTCCTAATGAGGCTGAAAATCCAAGAGGTGTGATGATGAGTAGTTACAATGATACGTTATTCTACTTATATGAGGCATATGAATGCATTTATCCTAATAACCCCTCTAAATCATAAAATAATGTGCAAATACTAATCTAGTTTAGAAGCCAACCTAGTAGCCTTTGACAAATTAAATGAAACTCCACATGTGCAAGACAAAATGTTGACATCATGCTAGAATAGGCTTGCGTAGGGAAATTTTTTAGGAAAATAGGTGCCTTAGCAAGAGTATAAGCCCTTTAAAATTAATGTCTAGGGGTTGGGCCCAATATCTTTGTCATAAACATCCTGTGGACCCGAATTTTGGGTTTGAGTCACAAAATGGATCTCATGAGTATCATGTGGTTAGTATCCCTGAACCTGCTCCAAAGTTGATCGCACTAGAGATGGTGTTAGCCCTCTCATGTCTCAAAGCATGAGACAAACATCATTTGGGCCATGGATCAATAATTTGCCTTTGTGATAACTATTAAGCCAGCTAGGGGCATGTTGGTCCAAGTGCATCATCCCATAAAAGTAAATGATATAGGGTGAATTGAAAGAATGTTGTGGGTGATGAAGGTGCCCATGGATACTAGTGATGCTTTACAATTGTTCGAAGGCCCATGGCTCTTAATGCCTCACTTGTGGGTGTCAATATGTTCCTATGGAGGACCTGTACCCCAGTTAAGTTTCCCAAACCTATAGATGGAACAATCTGTCAATTACACACAATATACAGTGCTTCAACTTTCATCATTAGGCTCATTTAATCATTATTACATCTAATTGAGCCAATATTGAAAGAAATGGGAAAAATAACACTTCGTGCAAGGCTTCTCTTCCAAAATTGTGGAATTAGTCATGTAATAGTGTTACTGTTACACAGCGATTTCACTGTCCCTGTACTCCCCGTTCCCGATCCTAAAGACCCCTAATAGTGACTGATGTGTCTATTTTCCATCATGAAAATGTGCCATTATATCCCTTGCAGCTTGTTGAATAAACTCTATGTTGACCTTTCCTCAAACAGCTCCTTAAAAACATGGTTATCTGGAGCGACGCACGCTCTGCGTGTCTCACTCACACCGATTTCTCTTTTTTGGTCTGGGGCAGCGCCGATTGACACTGGAATGAGAATCATACCCACGCTGATCCTCTTCTGGAAATTTTTTTAAAAATGGAAGTGAATCTTCGAGATCTAGAAGCTTCGTGGTGGAGAGCTGGTTGTTTCTTCCTAAGGATAGAGCCGAGTTTCTCCCTTTGGGCTTCTTGTTCCTACAAAAGTGGAACCACCCAAAGGGATAACCCATTTCCCCACCTTAAATGGATCCATGTTCCCCCTTCCCTTGCTATAAAATGGGCATCCTCCCATACCTCTGCTAGTTAGAATAGAGATAGAAGAACAACACAGAGATAATTGTTGCTATAGGCATTAAAGGAGAGTTGAGACCTTTGGCCCCTTTGTATCAAGTTGAAATGAGCGCTTTGGAGACGTGCATGGATCCGGACCTGTTGAAGGAGAGCTGCGACATCAAGGCACAGGTTGTAACTCCCCCTCTCTACATTAATATAATACAATTGATTCTTGCTTTACATTCTTGTATTTAATGTATGATTGGATTTCTAGTTCTCCTTGATCAACTAGATAAATTGTTTATGCGAGATATATGTTATGCTTTCATGTTTGTTGTTTTTTGAACTCTTGTGCAGGTAACCAAGCGCTGGTGACAGTGAGGATCTGACTACGGAGCGCAAAGGATCAAAGGATTCAAGCGAGGAACAGCATCAGATCGAGGTAGGTGATCTATTCACGATCTTTGTCCATTTGCAATCTAGGAAAGTAGGTTTTAGATTGTTCCCTGTTGTTGAGAAGGTAAATCCCCTCTGCGGACAGAGGCGATCCCTACTAGCCCAGCAGGGGTCTAGCAACAAACAAACAATGTCATGACGCAGGTTCCTAATTACGAATGAAAAAGGCTGGAGATAGAAGCCTACCTGGATTCCAACGCTAGGATCTGAAGAAGAAGCGTCCCCGTTCCTCAGCCTCGGCAGATCACAATCCCTCCACGATCTCCGCGGATGAACACCTGCACATGGAAGAAACGAACATATACAAGCATAGAAACCAGCATACGTAACTAAACATCAGTCAGAAAGGACATTACTCACATTAACATGATGGAAAACGGAGTGGAACCATAATCATAATCATCTATTAAATAACCAGCGAAGAAAGATTACAACCAAGTTCTGACGTCGCGGTCTCCTTCGAACGGGTTTCCAGTCGTCCACGTCTCGCAAAGCTTGCCAAGGAAAGGGAAAACCTCTCCAGAGTCTCGTGACAATGGTCTCCTTACTTGAGTCAGCCTTAAGGGAAAGAGAGGGTGCTTTACAACACAAAGGCTCTTGGGAATATGGAGATTCGGAGCTTAGGCACTTCAAGACTAGCTTGCCATTGATTTGAGCAAGCTTTTATAGATGGGGAAGGAGGAGTTGGGATCCCTATTATTATGGGATTGGCCCTATCAACAAGGAAGGTTCCATGGGAGGTGGCAAAACCACTTCCCTCCATAGAACTCCCGCAGCCAACCTCCCAACTCAAGATAGGTGATGGTTTGTGAAGTTGTTAGAACTCAACTCCCGCCATCCATATTTAAAAAACAACTCCCAAATTGGGTGGCGCGACTACGGCTCTATGACAGAGCGCCAGGTGGCGCGACCTCTTTGCATTAATTTCCCTATTGGCGCGAGTACTGAACTGCTTGCCTGCGCCAATGCTAAAAGGGCTGTTTTTTATGACTTTTGCAAGGAGATGTCTCAAGGGCAAATAAAGCTCATGTTCAGAGGGATGCATTGATGATGATTTCAAGGCATGACAATGTTCTCAGGTCACAGAATGGGTCCTCCATTGTGCGGGATGGGGAATGGTAAGGACGGTGACAAATTACTGTGTAACAGATGCCCCCTAAAGTATGAGGCCCGAGAGGGAGAGGGGTGAAATGCTTTACGAGAACATGTTCAACTGAAGGCCCGCCGTCGGAAAACCTGCGCAGAAAGATACAACTAATATCTCAAGTACATGATGTATAAGTGGTATGGACGCAGCCATCCGAAACAGATTATGCTATAATCCGGATCCAGGGTATGGGCGCAGCCATCCAATCAGTGAGTCATGTACATAATGATAATAATCCACAATCGCAGCCTGGATTACAACAGACACAATCCAGGGTCTTGCGCTCCATCTCGACCCAACAAAGTACAAGTTCGTGCATGTGAATATGTGAGTTGAAGTCGAACATGCAAGAACATCATCGGATTACCAGCCAATGATGAAAGCTGTTAACCGACGCGAGAGAAACCACCAATAATGACAATGGTCCCCAAGGTACTACAGGTACAATCTACGGCGTGTGAATAAATGAACTGACGTCGAACACCCGCAGAATCACTCGATCGGAGGCCAATGATGTAAACCTCTCGTCGAATGCGACGAACCTGCCATTGAGGCATGCAGGCTCCAAGGTACCATAAGGAGTCTCTAGACCAACTTCCTGGATAATGAGTTGATGTCGACGGGAAGTGACCTTGATCGAAGGTGGGCCATAATGATTCCCACATCATCGACACGAGACAGAGGAACATGATGTTTTGTTGTGAATCAGGATCGTATGAGAAACAGAGGAAGGTTGATATTTGCAGAGGCCAACTTCTCTTGAACATATGAACGGCACGACAATGGACTTGGCAGTATTTGACATCAACGGATCAAAGGTCATGGCGACGAGGCAGTGAACAGATGAGAGGTCAAAAGAGATTACCCAAACCCATGGAAGCAAAGTGAAACAACGAGATGAGATGTCCCCAACTCGACACGAATGCAGACAAGTGCCATGTTCAAGAGCGACATACTGCCGACGACAACGACGATGGTTCCATTTTTCCCCCACCATTTCTGGCGAGTACCCCAATTATTTTTAATAACAAGCTTGAAGGAGATAGCATATGCTTGTGATATAAGTGCCCTTGGGCGAATCCATCTGGTATTTAAAGAGTCCTAAGAAGGAGAAACTCGGAGAAACGTCATTTAAGGCTAATCCAGGTGTCATCGGTTTTAACGATTACGTGTGAAGGAAGAACTACGAGCGTCTTTTCATGTTTAGAGAGTTTGAAAAAGCAGTTTGAAAAGAAAACTCCACGAGTCCCTTTTCGTAAATAGTTTCCAGGATCCAGAAAAGGTAGAACAATATCCCGGAAAGCCTCCTAGTCGCGATAGGCTAGGGTATTCTTTTTCGTAATCAATCCATCCCGGCCCGAAAAATGGTTAAACTTATACCGGGTGGATGTCGATTCGTGTCCATTTTAACGAGATTGAAACGACAAGGGCCTCGGCGATCTTTTCATATTTAGAGAGTCAGAAAAGAGCTGAAAGATGACTCCGGGGTGACTTTTTCGTGTATTTACCGATCCCGAAAAAGTATAAAATACAACTCGTGTCCATCTTTTAAGTCGCAAAAACCTGTTGCTGCACATACCAAGCAAGCGTAAAATCCATTTTCGACATAACATATGCAAACATTTGATAACAATAACTTTTAAAACTCATTTTAATGTCGAAAAAGTTATAAATATGTCTACTGGTAAAAAATGAAATTACTTTTTACTATTTACCTTGTGGAAAGCAACAGTGGTCCTTTTGGAGCAGAATCTTCTGACGGTGATTGCGACCAATCCAGGCAACCATTCAGCTTCTCGTCTGTCACAGGTAAGAGGCGCTCCTTAGCTCTTCATTTCTATTCATTTTTTAATGGTTTTCCTTTAGAAATCAACTTTGTGTGGCCACTTTTTAAAATTTTAGGGCCGGGCCCAGTGGCGCGGGTATCGGGCACGGACCCGTGCCACTGAGCTCTTTTTACTAAAGGGCTCGCGCCACCTGGCGCGACTGTTAGCAAAACAGCCGCGCCAGCGGCCGAACCTATATTTCCGCCCAAAATTCGTCATTTACACCAAATTTCTTGAAATTTGAAGCTCACCAAAGATCTAATCAGGGGTTTTTGACCATGTGAATGCAGATAACCACTCAAAATGGCAATCGAATGGAAGGAACGAGAGCACGGAGATGAGGATGAAGAGGCCATGCAAAGCCAAGCTTGCATGAACGCTCTAAGAGACTGTGGATTGAAAAAGTTCTTCCTCACGCCATGTTTACAAGCTCAGCCCGAGCTCCTCCAATATCTAATCAGCATCTGGGATGAAAATGAACAAGTGTTCAGGCTACGAGACCAGGTGTTAGAACTGGAGGTCACTGACATTTATTGCATTACTAGATTGTCCCGCAGAGGTCCAATCCCTGTACTGACTGGGAGCAGACCATCCGGGGAAAAGATGGAACAGGTAATGGCGCGGGTGTGCCGAGGGGCACAAACAGGATCAGGAAGCAAGAAGGTATACATCTCCACCATCCCTAATCTAGCACTGAGAGTAGTTCTCCACACCATTACGCGGGCTGCTGGGTTGCAGGCTCCGCACGAGGCCACGAAGACTCAACTCCTGTTAGCCTCAGAATGTATGGGTCCCCTACTATTCAACTGGGCAGAAGCAGTAACCATCAACATGAAAAGGCAGCTCACAAAGTGCAAACAGGGGAAACTGAAGCAGTTCGGGTATGGTTCCATCTTGGTATCGTTCATTCTGGAACGCATACCAATCTTCCAGGGCCAAGGGGCCGCAGGGGCGAGTCCGATACCACGAGAGCCGCGAATGGCTCGCTGGGCAGCACTGATGCCCAGATCTGGAGGTGGCCAACAGATGTCCTGGAGGCCAGAGTTCTTTAGGTGGCTACAGCGCCAACTGATCGTCGTGGAAGATTGGCCCTATTCGGGAACTGACTTTACCGGGGACCCAGATCTCCCACTACCAGAAGGAGATGACTGGGACGAGGAGCTGGGTAAGACCTCATATTTTTGATTTTATGTTTATATGTTTTTTTTGTTAATACACATTCGCCTTGATACAATTATATATGCATGCAGATGTAGGACCTGAGAGACCAGCCGGGATGTCTCCCATCTCCCGGAGGACACAACTCGCCCCTGAGATCCAGGGGGAAGGCACCGGAGGAGAGGACCTGATCCAGAACCTCGAGGGGATTGCCCATGGGATCCCAGACTATGCCCGACTATCAGATGTACCGATGGCATACCAGCGCCATACGGTGGGAGTTCCGAACCGGATCCACCGAATCCTTAGGCGCTTAGTGCGTGCAGTGACGTGCTATCATGAGCACCATGCGGATTAGTCTCTAGGATTTAGCCACACCTATTTTTTGAGATACACAGTGTCTCAGGATGTATTAAGACAATTATGTATATTTTTTGAGTTTTGTGATGCACACTGTGCAAACATTTCGACACACACACATATATATATATATATATATACATATGACTATTTGGATGGATCTTTCTTTACATGTGATGATGTTTTTATATGTGATGCAAATGTCTAATACAAATGTAATCTAATGTATCAGTTACATAACAAACGACCCAATGCGAAATGTATTCACACAATGTATCTAATCACACATTTCATTTTTACGCAAGCTTAAAAGCACACATGAAGACACACATATGCAAACTATGCTTGAAAAGGGGAAGACGGGCATGCCCCCCAGCATGATGTCTCAATTCGAGGTGCATGCCCCCCAAGCTTCAGTCCATTGAAAATGGAGTGAAAGTTCAAAACAAAAAGTCGAATTGAACAAGCGTGTGTTTCATTATTTTAACGAGGTTGACACACTTAAAAGAACTATCCTCAAACAACTTGTTTCATTGTTTTAGGAGCTCGACACAAGTGGAGGAACTATGCTCCGGCGATCTTGTTTCATTTTTTAAGGAGCTTGACATAAGACAACGAACTATGCTCCGACAACCTGGTTTCATTTTTTAAAGAGCTTGACACAGGTGGAAACCGTGCTCTAACCGACTTCCATCAAAAAGAACCAGAAGGCGGTGCTTCCAAGAGTTCCACTCCCGATGGAAGGAAAACATTCTGGAAGTCAGGACCCAATGCCCCCAGCACCTGATGCACGACGGCATCATCACTGGGCACAGGCACGGGGTAGGTAGACACATAGTTGACCTGCGGTGGGGCAGAGACAACAGGTGGATAAAAACCAGGAGGGGGTGATGGCGGACCAGTTGCCACATTAGGACCAAAGAATGACAGTTGATCAATGGTCACGATCCTTCCTTCATGCGGAAAACAGGCCACACGAAAGAGGGAGGAGACGAGCGCTCCCATGGCATAGGTGTAATCGCGCCCCAGGAGCAGATTGAAATCCAAAGGGCCTGGAACGACCATCACGTCCATATGGACGGTTTTACCTCCCAAAGTAACAAGTAACCTTGGAAGGATCCCCAACGGTTGACTCGTCCTTCTGTTAAAAGTGAGCAGATTCTGCGTAACAGGCGCAAGCGGCGGCGAACCGAAAGCTTGCCAGGTAGTTGAAGACATAATACTAACAGAGGCACCTTCGTCTATAATGGTGCTGGGAACGACCAGACCAAGAGCCTGTACTGTGATCTCGAAAGGCACATAAGACGGAAGGCGAAATCCTGCAAATCGATTCCAGTCAAAGGAAGCGACCAAACTACTCGGAGGGGCTACCATCGACGCGCGAAGGTCTTCCCCTGATGTTACGGAAGAAGGAGTATCCTCCATGACCTCCATCTCGGAGGCGGGAGGAATATCCTCCGTAGCCTCCATCTTGGGAGGCGGAGGAGCAGCTTCTTGAAGTACAGGGACAGAAGAATCTCTCTCCAAGTCTGAAGAATCTGAAGAGATCAGAAGGACATGCGGGGTGTGAGGTCCACTCTCGACAGACGGGGCCAGTTCAACCGATCCGACGACCAATGGTTGGTCAGGGATGGATTCGTGAATTTGAATTTCTGGGGGAGTGGGATCGACCAAGGATAACTCTTGACCAATCATGGGATCAGCTGGCGGAGGACTCGAAGAAAGCCGATTATAACCAAGTGGAAGGCGTGGTGTAGAACCGGTCGGGTTGTCCAAAACTAGTTTGGCTTCATCCATATAAGGACAAAGGTGAATGGCATGGTGCCCTTCACACAACTTACAGGGATTGGTAATCTTACCCTGCTTCTTAAGAGTCTTATCAGCACCAGTCGAAGATGTGCCCCCAAACTTGCTCCCGGAAGTCAAAGACAATGGTGGACGACTGTTGGACCATGCTTCAAGCACCTTGGGAATGCCAAGGCAGTCTCGAAGCAGATGGTCTCCCGTGCACAACATGCAAGGGAACTTGACTTTCCGAGAAGGGTTGGAAGGACTATCAAGAGGAGGTGTTTCGGAAATAGCAGTTGCACTTTTAGCCTCTCGCCTATCAGACTTCTTCTTCTTTGTCTTCTTCTTCTTCTTCTTAGCCATCTGGTTACTTGAATCCAGACTTTCACCAGGCGAAGTAGAAGAGGAGGACGCAGAAACAGGCGAAGAAGGGGAGAGGTCCACCTTGGAATCAACATGATGTTGTTCAGGTGGGGAAACTGATTGAACAGTAGTGGAGACATTCGGGACAACAGAGGTTGAGAACAACCAAACAGGCAACCTAACCGTTAATCCAGGAAGGGACAACGTCGCCATGTAAGAAGCACCAACATTTCTAAAAGGAGGAAAATGACCAGGATTCCCTTCTGAGGGGATTCCTTGGTTGGTGAACTCTGAAAAAGTTGCCATCAAACTCAAAACCACACACGGGTTGAAAAAGAGTTAAGGGCACACGATCAAACGGTCAACAAGCAATATCTAAGCAGGCGTGTAATCGTGGGTGATTAATTTTACCACATTGGAAAATAAGAAGTTCTACCGTTTCATGTTTCAAGAGTCAAGAAACGATAAAAAGATGACTCTATCTCTTTCAGAGTTGACACAAGCGTGAAAGGACAAGCGCTTGACGGTCTTTTCAAGTTTAGGGAGTCAGAAAAGACCAAATGACTGCTCAGGAAAAACTAGGCACAAAGGGTGTACCAAATATCCGTGAACTGCAATATACACCTTGGTTTCAATAATGAAACAGAAATCGACTAAGGACTTTCCGTACGTGCAGGTAGTCTCCCCGAATGCTGTGTTCGGTGTATCACGGGTATAGGGCGGCAGACTCGGCTTCCTATGGATAAAGGATTGAAAACCTATAGGGGTCTCCCTTTATATACGCGACGGTACGGGGAGCGCAAGTCCGTACTAGCGCCGTCTAAAGCCAACAGGCGAACGACAGCTGCTAGGTTTAACGACGCCGGAACACGTCTCTAGCCTAGACCTTCTAAATATGTTTCGTTAAGTTCCAATGCCGCCTTAGGTTAATTGAATAAATTTTACAGTTGATCTTCAATTAAGTTTCAATTTCCAGGCCCTATCGTATGTAGTGTCTCCTAAATGCAAAGCTATATGCCACAATGCAACATTTCGTTCGATGAAAACTAATTAGAGAAGAGTTGAGAGCTTTTATACAAACGAAATGAAAGGGAACCAAACAAAGAGCTCTATAATGCAACTAATGCAATTGACAACTTTTCGTTCAAAACACTAATCACTAGCGATATGGAAAAGATTGTAATTTGCACTAATTAACAAAAGCAAAGAGATTTTTTTTTTTTTTTGATCTTCAATGTTTAATGGCCAATATGCACTAATCAAACTTGAAAATGAATGGAGCAACTTGAGAAATGATATCCAAGAGAGCGAAACAAACAAACTTCACTCACCAACACAAGCAATCAGATTCCCAAATCGACCGAAGTCTCTCAAAGCAAAGGAAAGACTCAAAGGCAATCACTAGCGATATGGAAAAGATTGTAATTTGCACTAATTAACAAAAGCAAAGAGATTTTTTTTTTTTTTGATTTTCAATGTTTAATGGCCAATATGCACTAATCAAACTTGAAAATGAATGGAGCAACTTGAGAAATGATATCCAAGAGAGCGAGACAAACACATTTCACTCAACCAACACAAGCAATCAGATTCCCAAATCGACCGAAGTCTCTCAAAGAAAAGGAAAGACTCAAACGCTTCCGATGGACTGTGTGATCTAGGTCCAAAGCAAGCCCAAACGAGTTTCAAATGAAGAAATGAACAATCACCCAAAAATCACAATGAAACAATGAACAACTACTTAGAGAATGTGGAGAATCGATCAGATAGTTGACGGGACAATCCAAACACCAAAACTCCCAAGGAGGGCTCGATGCACTAAGCCACTAGATGACCTAGGGCTTGAAAAGTGAAATCGGAAGATAAAAGCAAACAACCCAAGGAAAGAGGTGAATTCCCAGCCAAACAAGACTCCAACACACTCAGGCAGTGGGGAAATCAAGAAGAGAAACACTGGTCAACTTCAGAGAGCTCAGAAATGAGAAATCTCAAAAAATTACAGGGGTGGCGTGACTGTAAGAGTGAAACTGGCGCCAGAAGGCAAGTGGCGCGGGTTGTACAAAGGAAACAAGCGCCAAGTGGCGCGACTGTCGGGTTAAAGACCGCGCTAGTCGAGTTTCTCAGCAAAAATTAAAAAATAAGCCACTCCAGAAACAGACCAATGCAAGCTAAGCAATCCAAGAAGCAAAAACACACAAAAAATCCAACCCCAGAAGGCTCATCAAGCAAGGAAAATCAAGAGACAAACGACAAGGCAAGACAAAGACTCCAAGTTGTTCAGTCCGTAAACCAAACCGGAGATTGACTGAAGTAGCGTTGATCTACTCCACTAATGCAGGGCAAAAGCGTTTCGAAGGATATCTGGCTGTACTTCAGGCTCCGTCTATAGTTTACAAATCAAAGAACAAGCTGGATCCCCAGTGGAGTCGCCATGTTGTTGAGAAGGTAAACTTCGATCTGCGAACAGAGGGCGATCCCTACTAGCCCAAATAGGTCTAGCAACAAACAAACAATGTCATGACGCAGTTCCTAATTACGAATGAAAAGACTCTGGAGATAAGAGCCTACCCGGATTCCAACGCTAGGATCCGAAGAAGAAGGCCCCTGCTCTCAACCTCTACAGATCACAATCCCTCCACGATCTCCGCGATGAACACCTCGCACACAAGAAACGAACAGATACAAGCATAGAAACCAACATATGTAACTAAACGTCAGTCAGAAAGGACGTTACTCACATTAACATGATGGAAAACAGAGTGGAACCATAATCATAATCATCTATTAAATAACCAGCGAAGAGAGATTACAACCAAGTTCTGACGTCGCGGTGTCCTTCGGATGGGTTTCCAGTCGTCCACGTCTCGCAAAGCTTGCCAAGGAAAGGGAAAACTTCTCCAGAGTCTCGTGACAATGGTCTCCTTACTTGAGTCAGCCTTAAGGGAAAGAGAGGATTCTTTACAACACAAAGGCTCTTGGGAATATGGAGATTCAGAGCTTAGGCACTTCAAGACTAGCTTGCCATTGATTGAGCAAGCTTTTATAGATGGGGAAGGAGGAGTTAGATCCCTATTATTATGGATTGGCCCTATCAACAAGGAAGGTTCCATGGGAGGTGGCAAAACCACTTCCCCTCCATAGAACTCCCGCAGCCTGTCCTCCAACTCAAGATAGGTGATTATTTGTGAATTTGTTAGAACCAACTCCCGCCATCCATTTAAAACAACTCCTAAATTGGGTGGCGCGACTACGGCTCTATGACAGAGCGCCAGGTGGCGCGACCTCTTTGCATTAATTTCCCCATTGGCGCGAGTACTGAACTGCTTGCCCGCGCCAATGCTAAAAGGGCTGTTTTTTATGACTTTTGCAAGGATATGTCTCAAGGGCAAATAAAGCTCATGTTCAGAGGGATGCATTGATGATGATTTCAAGGCATGACAATGTTCTCAGGTCACAGAATGGGTCCTCCATTGTGCGGGATGGGGAATGGTAAGGACGGTGACAAATTACTGTGTAACACCTGTTGTTACTACACCCATCCTAGGGATAGAGGGATCATCTCTGTCTGCAAAGAGGAATTTCTTGCTTAACAAATTAGCGACTCCACTGGGGAGTGCTTGCCTTTAAGTCTCTTGTTTTCAATTTTTTGTTTTTTGTTTTGTCATCAATTTTCATCGAGTGTCCATCTCCTTGTATCTGTAGCTTCTGTAACAGAATACAGACATCCATCTCTATGTTGAAGTGATAAGCCTCATGGCAGTTCAGTAAACCCTTTTACTTTCAAGTCTTCTACTAGATCGGCGCTAGTATTTCCCTGACAGTCGTGTCGATCAGCGATGAATGCATTTGCACAATAGTGCTTTTCCTCTTCCAACGCTAGTTGCAGCTTAACAGTTGCGCTGATTTCTGTGTATAGTTTTTTAGGGTTTCCTTTTATTTGTCAACCAGTGTGTCTTGTCCTTGTAATTTTTATTTGTTGTTTGGATAGCTCTTGTTCTTCTGTGTTCAACGACACTTTTTATTTATTTTTTTCATCTTTGGTTCTCTTTTGCAAAGCAAGTGCATCCTTATCATCCTAGGGTTCATAGGTGTTCTCAGGTCATCCGAATGGTTGTGTGCTTTGTTGATTTCCAGACTTCTTATTGAATCAAGTCTTGTCTTGTCGTATCTTCAAGATTTTTGTTTGATTGAGTTTGTCTTTCGGTCGGTTCTCTCGATTAGAGCTTTCAAGTGTTAACCTTGGGTGCATTTGAGTCTCTTTTCTTTCGACTAAAGTTTGTTTTTATTAAAGTGTTTACCAGTTTAGAAATGAAGAGTGTCTTGTTTTGAAGAAATTGGTTTGGGTCTCTCTTTGATTTTTGAATCTTTGCCTCTTGTAGCATTTTGAGAGATTTCATTAGTACTCAAAGCGAGTGATTGTTTTTTATTTATATTCTACATTTTTCATTGTGCTTATAAGAAAAATACAAAAAGATTTTTGTTTTGTTTTTGCTTCAAAAAATAAAAGTTTCGTTTTGATTTGCTTCTAGTGCATTTCATTGAAAGATAAGGAAGTGAAAAGGGTTTTCATTTCTCTTAGGTTATGCACTTGGGGGAAATAGTGAAATATCTTTCATATGTTTTCTTGTCTTCTGCATTGATCATGTGAATTTCCTTCTCCCATTGATGTAGCTCTTCATCGAAATAAAAAGGAAAATGTGCATAGATTACAATTGCATACTTTTCCCAATAGAAATTTTTGCATAGATTAAGTTGCATGGTTGATATCTGTGAATATTTTTCTTTGAATTGAGATAGTGTGAGTGGTTTGGTTCGGAAAAGTTACGTTTGCTACATTATTGATTGTTGCATCGCTCTTTGAAACTCTTCCCTAAACTAGATAGCGTTCATCGAATTGAAAAGGATCATTTTTCATATCAGTTGCATTATAGGTGTTCAGGTAACAATCGTTTTAAGCCTTGAAATTGAAACTATAATCAAGATCAACTTTAAAACGAACCTCAATGAACCTAAGGAGCATTTGAAACCTAACGCAAAACATTTAGAGGTCTATGCTAGAGACGTGTTCCGGTGTCTTTAAGCGTAGGAGTTGTCGCTAATGGTCTGCATTACAATTCGAGGGTTATATCTCGTCCCACGTACGGAAGTATATTGATGTATGATAAGTATATTTTGGGATTCTCTCATCAAACGGTTACGCATAAGACAACACTACTACGGACTTGGAGTCCCACGTATTGTCGCATATATTTTGGGAGACACCACTAGGTTGCAAACTAGACATAGGTAACCGATTCTGCCGCCTTGTAAACGTGATACACTGAACACAACATTCGGGGAGATTGGCTGTGGTACGTTAATTCCTTGGTAAATTTATTTTCTAAGGTGTATATTGCAGTTCACAGATACTAGGTAAACCCTCTTGCCTAGTTTGTCCCTCTTTTTGAATATTTTGTGTTTAATTTCTAAAATTTATCAACCACGATAACATTTCACCCGTGCTCACATCCAAAGTTGATCTTAGGTTGTGATTAATGGCAACGATCCCTGAGTTTACCAACCAAGGAATCCCCTCATATGGGAATCATGGCCCGTTTTCTTCTTTCGAAAATGCACATGGCAACGTTGTCCCTCTCGGGATCAACCATTGGTCTGTCGGTTTGGTTATTTTCGACCCCTGTGGTTCCGAATGTCCAAACGGATTCTCAACCGAGTTCTCCCCCCCCTGAACCATCTCAACCCCATGTTGATCTTAAGTTTGACCACTCACCTTCTTTGCCCATTTCTTCACCCCATTCTTCCTCTTCGCCTGGTGAAAGCCTGGGTTCTAGTACCCAGGTGGCTAAGAAGAAGAAGAAGAAGAAAAATAAACAAGAAAGCAAACGAGAAACCATCGCCACCCATTCGACTGATATTGAAAAACCTCTCATTCTATCCCGCAAAGTCAAATTCCTTTGCAAGCTATGTGAAGGCGACCAACTTCTTCGTGACTGCCCTGATATTCCCAAGGTGTTAGAAGTGTGGTATGTTGGCCCGATTCATCCTTCGTCATCAACCTCTGGACATCATGTCGATGATGAACCCTCAGTTAGAGATTATAAGACTCATAAGAAACAGGGTAAGATCAAAATTCCCTGTAGGTTATGTGAAGGGAACCATCCCATTCACCTCTGTCCCTATCTGGATGAAGCCTCCAAAGTGTTGGATACCCTTTCGGCTTCTGAATCCTGTCTTCCCATAGGTGACCGAAAGTTTTCTTCGATTCCTCTGCCAGATGATCAAGTCACTGATCGAGATTTATCTCCAGTCAATTTCTCTCTCTTTAAAATTCAATCTCCTGAGTCCATTTCCGACCAATCATCGGTTGAGAAGAAGGTCGACCTGATTCCCCCCATAATTCATCAGGTCTTTTTCGTAGAGAGTGGATCTCATCTCAGTCAGGTCCTCTTTGTTTCCTCAGCTTCCCCGGGGCCGGAAGGAGATCCTCCCATTCCCATGATCCAGGAGGATGATCCTTCTATTCCCATCATCGCAGTCCAAAAAAGTAATCCTCTTGCTCTCGTTCCTGAAATCCAGGAGGATAGTTTTTCCGCTCTCGTAACACAAGGGGATAATCCTCTTATTCCTATGGCACCCCCTCCATGTAGTTTGGTCACTTCCTTTGATTGGAGTCGATTCATGGGATATCGTCTTCCTTCTTACATGCTCTTTGATATCACTGTACAGGCTTGCAATATGGTCATACCAAGCACGATTATAGATGAAAGTGAATCAGTTAGTATTTTGTCCTCAACTTCCTAACAAGCTTTCGGTTCACCATCGCTTGTGCATGTTACTCAAAATATGTTGGCTTTTAATAAAGGAACCAATCAACCGTTAGGGATCCTTCCAAAGTTTCCTATCGCTTTAGGAGGAAATATTGTCTATATAGACATGATGGTTGTCCAAGGCCCCTTGGATTTTAACTTACTCCTAGGGCGCGACTATACTTATGTCATGGGGGCGTTGTCTCATCCCTCTTTTGCGTGAATGTACCGTCTACTAGGGGTGTTAGATCGCGATTTCCGAGATGTTGTTCTCCCATCAAATGAGAACCTCTTGGAAGCCATGACTTTTCATATTTCTTGATCAGGTCTTTGGAGCATAGTTCATTTTCTTGATCTTTCCACTCTCGTAATGCAAGGGGATGATTCTCTTATTCCTATGGCACCCCCTCCATGTAATTTGGTCACTTCCTTTGATAGGAGTCGATTCATGGGATATCGTCTTCCTTCTTACGTGCTCTTTGAGATCACTGTACAAGCCTGCAATATGGTCGTACCAAGCACGATTATAGATGAAGGAGAATCAGTTATTATTTTGTCCTCAACTACCTGGCAAGCTTTCGTTTCACCGTTGCTTGTGCATGTTTCTCAAAATATGTTTCCTTTTAACAGAGGAACCAGTCAACCATTAGGGATCCTTCCAAAGCTGCCTATCGCTTTAGGAGGAAATATTGTTTATATAGACGTGATGGTTGTCAAAGGCCCCTTGGATTTTAACCTACTCCTAGGGCGCGACTATACTTAAGTCATGAGGGCCGCTTGTCTCATCCCTCTTTCGCGTGATTTGTTTTCCGCATGAAGGTTGGATCATGACCATTGATCAGCGTTCATTCATTGGTCCTGATGTGACATCTAGTCTACCATCATCCCTTGTTGGGCCTTACCTGTCGGTGGTGTCTTCCGTGCCACAAGTTAATTATGTGACCACATGCTCATTTCCCTCATCCAGTGATAGAGCCATCATGTACCGTCTACCAGGGGCGTTAGATTGTGATTTCCGAGATGTTGTCCTCCCATCAGATGAGAACCTCTTGGAAGCCATGACTTTTCATATTTCTTGATCAGGTCTTCAGATCAAAGTATTTCTTGTGTCAAGCTCTTTAAAAAATAAGACAAGGTCTCATGAGGATAGTTCTTTCACTGTGTCAAACTCGTTAAAAATGAAACAAGTTCCCCTTCAGTTCGAGTATTTCACTTAATCTCGTAACTAAACCTTCACTCCATCCATCTGTTAGTAACTATCAGTCTACTCTAGTGAATGCCCTGAAGCTTGGGGGGCATGTACCTCAAATTGATTCAACATGTTGGGGGCATGCAAACTTTTTCAAGCAGAGTTTCCCATGTTTCAAGCTTGTGTAAAAATGAAACCATTTTCATTTTGCCTCTCGTGATTTTCATTTTTATCAGCCTGTTTTTCCAGATGAACCTCAATTTTTTCATTCCATCGTCACCATCTGCGTGGCCGATCATATGCCTTCACTTGGTTGTTTTACCCATTCCTAAGGAACCGCTGCAATGAGTGGTCTTATTAGCCAGCCTTGCGACCTTTACTTGTTCTGAGTAGTTCCACCATAACTGGAACCAGTTGCTATCCTTTGTACCACTCATTCCTCCAGGGGGAGTCATCTTTCAGCTCTTTTTTAACTCTCTAAATGTGAAAAGATTGTCGAGTTCTTGTCGTTTTGAACTCGTTGAAGTGCACGAAACGTCATTTACCAAGTATACGTTTACCTCTTTTTCGAGCTGTGATAAATTATTTATGAAAAAGGAATACCTTAGTCAATCGTGGCTAAGAGGTTCTCTCAAACTTTGTTTTCTACCTTTCGGGTATGAGGGACTATTTACGAAAAGGGCCATCTAGAGTTTTCTTTTCGCTTCTTTTCAAACTCTCTAAACATGAAAAGATGTCGAGTTCCACCTTTGTCGGGCTCGTTAAAATTTAACGGCAATAGATCTATCACCATGATGATACTGAGTTCCTCCTTCCTAGGGCTCATAAAATGTACTAGGATGGATTTGTCCAAAGGACAAACTTATATGACAAGCATATGCTATCCCCTTCAAGCCTGTATTCAAAAATAATTGGGGTACTCGCCAGAAATGGTGGGGGAAAATGGAAAGTATTAATCAGTTGTGTCAGCAGTATGTCTCACTTGAACATGACACATCCTTTGTTTCGTGTCGGGTTGGGGATATCCTACATTCGTCACTTTGCCTCCATGAGTTTGGGAAATCTGTTTTTCCTCTCATGCAATTACCACTTTTGCCAATGTGACCTTTGATTCCATTTGAGTCAAATACTGCCAAACTCCAGAGTCGTGTCGCTGATATGTTCATTAGAAGTTCCTTCTGTGTCTTATTCATTGCCTGGTTCTCTGCTTACTTTCATCAGTATCTTATTGCCTTTGTCTCATGTCGATAATGTGGGACGCATTATGGCCCTCCTTCGACAGATCGCTTCCTGTCGACTTCAGCTCATTATCTGGGAAGTTGCTCTAGAGATCCCTTTTCAGTGTCTTAGAAACTGCATGCCCTAATGGCATGTTGTTCGCATCCGGCGACAAGCTCACATCATTGAGCTTCGATCGGATGATTTCACGGGTGTTCGACGTCAACTCCTTATTTGCATCTCAGGCATTGTACTGCTAGTACCTTGAGGGCCATTATCATTATTGGTGGTTTCTCTCGCGCATGTTAATAGATTCCACCATTGATTGGTAATCAGGCGATTTACTTGCATGTTCGACTTCAACTCATTCATTCACATGCCTAAATTTGTACTTGATCGGATCGTGAAGTAGCGCAAGACCCTGGGTTTTGTCTGATAAAGCCTAGGCTGCGAGGCGATATGTATTATTCATGATTGTACACATGAATCTTTCATTTGGATGGTTGCGACCATACCTCGGATCTTGTTTCATGATCTCTTTTACGGATGGTTGCGACCATACCTCACGTCATGTGATTATCTCAAAGATTTCAGTTATGTATATATGTGCTTGTTTGCGCATGTTTTCCGACGACGACGTCTTGGTCCTGGCACGTACTCATAGAGCATTTCACCCCACTCTCGTTCGGCCTTCATGCTTTAGGGGCATTTGTTGCACAACAATTTTTCACTGTCCCTATACTCCCCGTTCCTGATCCTGAAGACCCCTAACAGTGACCCCTGTGTCTATTTTCCATCATGAAAATGTGCCATTATATACCTTGCAGCTTGTTGAACAAACTCTCTATTGACCTTTCCTGAAGCAGCACCTTAAAAACATGGTTATCTGGAGTGGCGCGCCCTCTGTGTGTCTCTCTCGCACCGATTACTATTTTTTGGTCTAGGGCAACGCCAATCGACGTTGGAATGAGAATCATAACCGCGTCGATCCTCTTCTGGAAAGTTTTTTTTAAATGGAAGTGAAGCTTCGTGGTAGAGAGATGGTTCTTTTCTCCTGAGAATAGAGCCGAGCTTCTCCCTTTGGGATTATTGTTCCTACAAAAGTGAAACCACTCAAAGGGATATCCCATTTCCCCACCTTAAGTGGATCCATGTTCCCTCTTCCCTTGCTATAAAATGGACATCTTCCCATACCTCTGCTAGTTAGAACAAAGATATAAGAACAGCAAAGAGAGAATTGTTGCTATAGGCATTAAAGGAGAGTTGAGACCTTTGGCCCCCTCGTATCAAATTGAAACGAACACTTTGGAGACGTGCCTAGATCCAGACCCGTTGAAGGAGAGTTGCGACATCAAGGCACAAGTTGTAACTCCCCCTCTCTACAATTCTTGCTTTCCATTCTTGTCTTTAATGTATGATTGGATTTCTAGTTCTCCTTAATCAACTAGATAGATTTTTTATGTGAGATATATGTTATGCTTCCACGTTTGTTGTTATTTGATCTCCTGTGCAGGTAACAAAGCCTTGGTGACAGTGAGGATCCGACTACAGAGTGCAAAGGATCAAAGGATTCAAGCGAGGAACAGCAACAGTTTGAGGTAGGTGATCTATTCACGATCTGTGTCCACTTTCAATCTAGGAAAGTAGGCTTTAGATTGTTCCCTGTTGTTACTAGACCCATCCTAGGGCTAGAGGGGTCATATTTGTCCGTAGAGAGGATTTTCCTGCATAACAGTTACCTCCCTAGGTAGGAGCAGTTAATAGACGATCCTATTAGATGAACACCTAATAGGATCGTCTATTAACCACTCCTACCTTCCCCTTAGAAGTTGAGAACACCTAATAGGATCGTCACTTCCCCTTGGGGGTTGAGAACACCTAATAGGATCGTCTATTAACCACTCCTACCTTCCCCTTGGGGGTTGAGAACACCTAATAGCCCTGCCTAGGGAAGTAGCACCATTACGTGACTAAGGCCACAATTTTGGAAGAGAAGCCTTGCACAAAGTGTTAATTTTCCCATTTCTTTCAAACTTGTTTCCCTTGGATTCAATAATGATTAAATATAACTAATGGTGAACACTGCAGCTTCGTATATTGTGTGTAATTGATAAGTGGTTTGATCTATAAGTAGGGTCCAGGTCCTCCAGACGTTAGGCATTGAGAGCCATGGACCTTCGGACAGTTGTAGAGAATCACTTGTATCTAGTATCCATGGGCACCTTCAGCACCCACAACATTCCTACACTTATCCCTTTATCATTTACTATTATGGGATGATGTACCTAGCCCAGCATGTCCCCAATTGGCTTAGCAGTGATCACAGAAGCATGCAATTAATCTAGGGCCTAGATTAGGTTTGTCTCATGCCTTGAGACATGAGAGGGCTACCACCATATTCAGTTCCCTAAAAGTTGGAGCAGAGACAGGCATATTGACCATAGGGAGACCCAAGAGACCCATTTTGTGCCCCCAACCCAAAATTGGGGTCCACGGGATGTTTATGACAAAGATCTAGGGGCCAACCCCTAGACCATGATTTTAGAGGGCCTCTACAATTGTTAATGCACCTACTTCCCTCAACGCTTACACTAAGAAATCTTATGTTAACATGATGTCGGGATTCCGGCTTGCACATGTAGAATTTCATTTAATTTGTCAAAGGCGACTAGGTCAACTTGTGACCTAGATTAGTATTTGCACATTATTTTATGATTTAGAGGGGCTAGTAGGTTAATAAGGCATTCGTATCCCTCATATAAGTAGAAGAATGTATCATTGTAACTTTTCATCATCACACCTCTTGGATTTTCAACCTCATTGTAGTTATTCAGACTTGTTCTCTTGTGGATGAATTGGAGATCTTGGATGCATTTTGATATTTGGAGTTGATCTTGGATATTCTTTGAAGCTATTCTTGTGTCTAATGGATGGAAACAGCTTGTTATCTTGTAAGCACACTTAATTGTTGAATATTTGTTTACGTATGTCTAATGTATGGATAATTGAATCTAGTTCATGTTAAATTATGCCCTAATTTGTTGAAGATCAATTGAATGCTATCTAGATGAATGATGTAAGCATTACACATACATAACATGTGACAAATTGTCTTAGTGGTGAACTTCTAGAAGCTCTGCCATGAAAATCCATTTTTCCATTTCATAGGGAAATGCTTGAAATTTCATTGCTAGGGCATCAAATTTCAGCCTCCAAAACATTTTTGGCTAATTTATCTCATCCTAGACTCCATTCTCCTAGGGGACAGGGAACTAGTCCAATTCGTTGGTGGCCATTACACTTCTTATCCATTTTCTCACTCCTTTAAATTTCAACCCCTTTAAGGCTAAGGTAATAAACTAGAGCTTGGTGTGAATCCCTAGGGAAGGTGAGTTTTGGGGATTGGAGAGCCTAAACATCAAGAGGATAGTATTTGCAACAAAATATATCCTTTTCAAGGGCATCTACTTCAATTTCATCAATAAACTTTCTTGCCCTAGTTGTTTGCCCCAAGAGGGAAACCCTAGTTTTGTCTTCCTACAACTTGGGGACTTCTTGAAGGTTTCATGTGCATTGGCCTTGCTAATATACATTGATAGAAATATTTTCTCCTAACCTTGACCTTTGGTTACTCCACCACTCAACCCATCAATCAAACCCTAAGTCTTGTGCCTCATCAAATAGGCCTCTACCATGAAAGTGACTTGCCTCCCATTGGAGCCTTGAACCTAAATTGTGCCTTTCTTGTAGAAATCCTTATTATGTCACCCTATTTCCTAACCTTAGAATTATCATTAGGTGACTTTATCACATATTTAGACTTCTCCCATCAATGAAAATATGTAACGAGCGAGGGGCTTTTCCTATAGTGATAGTGGGCCATCACCTCATTGTTGTCTCTTGGTCTAGTTTATGCCTCGTAAGGTTTCCCTCTCTAAAGCTCGCTAATTTTTGCGACAACAGTACCTACATTCGTTGCCCTATCTCTAGGAGATTTTCATCTTCAGAACTCTTCATTTTGTTCAAAACCCCCTCATTTTGGTGCCATTGCTGCAAATCTGGTAAACCAGGGGAAATTTCTTTGATATCAGAGTTCTTCCTACCTATAAAGTGATGTCCTCACTCAAAATCTCTATAACATTTCGATTGCCATCATGCCAATCTTAGGGGGTGCCCTCTATATGCAGGGCAAAGCCACTAACTATATCTACACTCACAGCTAGAATTCAAGATCAGAAGGGAATCCCTTCCATCTCAATGTGGCTCCTACATAGGGGTAGGCAACTTCATGAAAGGCATTCGCTAAAATATTACGATATAGTCAAGGACATCATAATCCTCCTAGTCTCAAGATTGAATGAAGGAGCCAAAGGATAAGGTGTGCCCTCTTCCTCTTAGTCATGATCCTTTAATGATATGTTGTAAAGCCAGGGATCTCTCAACCGAATCTCGAATATCTCTTAGGGCCAACCATCATTGTCGAACAAGCAGAGGATATTCGAACTCCAAAGGTGGATAACACCTAATCTAATATTTCTTTCATGGCATATGAGCAGAATGCCATTATTTGCTACTTTAATGGGCTTTGGCCATCAACATCTGTGCTCCGAGAATGGGTGAATCAAACCTAATTCCCGAATACGAAACTATTTTTTGGTTTGAATGGTTTCATTGTGGTTTATTTCAAAAACCAAGTGGATCATCAAAGGGATTTTGATCAAGGACCCTAGTTTTCAGACCACTCTGGGCTCTACTTTCAGCGATGGTTCCCCGAATTCAACACTCTAGCAATGACATCTCTAGCCACTCTTGTTTGTGTAAAGACTCCCTAATATGCCCAATCATTTGTTAAATTTGAATATCTTAGCTTTTGTAGGAAACTCACTCTGTTGTTTTATTAAGATATATATATTCCAATATTTTAAAACTTCGACTCAGGTTCTGAACCGGTCGAGAGTCGACTCCGAATCGGTATCGACTCAGCGGGTTCGATTTCAATGACTCGATCTTTGCAAAAAATACATTAAATATTTATTTAATTGAAGAAAAATAAATAAATAAATAAATAAAATAAAATAAAATTTTAAAGATTTTCATTCATGTTTCCAAACACAAAACATTAGAATATAGACAAAAGACAACATATGATCAAAGTAGGATCATGAATATATCAATTATATCAAAATGCCACCCAATGCATTATTCAATACATACATGATATAAAGATCAAAACAAAAACACATAACCAAGCAGGGTCTAAATGGTCTCTACAACAAAACATCACTAGTCACTACTGCTAGACAAGGAAAGATCATCTGGCTCGGACTCTGAATCAAAGGGGTAAACCCATGGCTCCTCCCCCTCATCAAGATATTCAACTGGAACTGTAGAAGTAGTAGCACTAGCACGTTGAACCTGAGATAGACGAGCGATGCGCTTGTGTCGTGGCTGATTAGAGGAAGTGCCTACGATTTCAACTGGAGGACTTGGGGTTGGCGCTGATACTAGTGGATATGCATTTAGCTGAGCCTCTACCTGTAAATTGAAGACAACATCAATATCCTCATCAGATTCAAACTCAATTGGACGACTCTCCACTACCCAATCTGATGTTCGATCAATAGCATCCAACAATGGGATCTAAATCAAGTCTTTTGTTTGGCAATTGGTTGTGTCTTAGTTGAAGGTTTTTATTGGACATAGACTAGATCATTTAACCATTTTTGCTCCAAAAGGCTTCTCTTCTTCGTGTGAATCCTCTCAAAGACAGACCAATTGCGCTCACACCCAGAAGCACTGCAAGTTTGACTCAAAATGTGGTTGCAAACTTCTGCAATTGAGGACAATGGCTACCAAATGCCTCCTACCATTGTGCTGCAAAAAACATAGTTGTGTAACGAGTTTCAGTTAGCTCAAAAAATTATATCCAACTTTCAAATTATAAACAATTTAACAAAAAAATAAAATGTATATTTGAAAATTGAAATTCTTTGTTTGCCTGATTCATCTGATTCCCTTCCAATCCTTGCTAGGCTCTTTCCAAAGGTACTTGTGGCTCTGCTGAAGCAAGTGATTTGTCGGTGTATCTCCAGTTAGTCACTCTCCTTGGCGATCATGCGATCAATGCACTCAATCAATCCATCTCTAACCTCCCTAGTCAAAGCTTCTTCCTCCATAGCTTTATAATGATACCTTGGGTTAAGAAAATACCCAGCTGCATGTATAGGGAAATGGAGTTTACTGTTCCATCTTTGATCAATGATTTCCCAAATGGGCCCATACTTGGCCACTATTTCCTTGTATGTTGCCTTTATTTGCTCCTTTGCTTGATCCATAGCCTCATAAATGAAGCTCATAGCCAATCTTTCCCCATCCACCAACCGCAACACCCTAACCAATGGCTCAGCGACCTTCACAATCTCTGCTGCCTTTTTCCAAAATATCTATTCATTAACATTTTTTTAACATTTTTTCACATCTTTACCATCTTGTTTGTGAGACCAATGACATTCATTCCATTCATCTCTAGAAAACACCTTTTGCAAGTTTCTATGTTGGGAAAACATAGATTGCAATGTCAAAAATGTGTTGCAAATCTAGTGATGGCAACCCTAATAATATCCTTGCCCCTTGTGTGTTTCCTCATCAGGGTCAAAATCCATGAGTGATTGTAAATATATTTTGTTATGCTTTTGGCATGCTCTACAGTGTTCTTGATCCAATCTATTTTACCAATATCCTCAAGCATTAGGTCTATGTAATGTGCAGCACATGGGGTCCAAAAGATGGTTTTGTGTTTTTCCTCTAACATTTTAACAACAAGAACATAGTTAGAGGCATTATATGTGATTATTTAAACAACATTAGCCACCCCCACCTCTTCAACAACAAGTGTGCATCTTTCACCCTATTAGATGCATCAATTGATCTTAGAAACATGGTTCCCTGTGGGCAAAAGATAAGAAAGTTTATGATGGTACGATTCCTCTGATCAGTCCATCCATCTGACATGATGGTACATCTTGTTTTTTCGTGAGTTTGTGAAATCTCTCAAATATTCATCAATGGACAAAATCTCTTTTTGCGAAAGAGATCCCCTTAACTCATGGATAGTAAGGCCTTTGAAGCCCTTTCCAGCAACAAATATGGCATCAAACATAGATTCATAATATGGTGAACGAGAAGCATTTAAAGGGATATCAACACCATACCACCATCTAGCTATGTAATCACAAGCATTTCTCTCAATTCTTTCTTCCAATGTTGATCTAAAGTGGGTTGCATTTGACCTCTATTATCTTGAGGACCATGTGCACTATCAGAGGGAGAGGAGGGTGTGAAATAACTTTTGATATTACCCTTTTCATTGTACCCTTACCCTTTTCTTGAATAGACTCCAAAAAGGAAGGAACATAGCGAAAGGGGTATGATGCATCAGTGCAAGGGATAGATGAAGAGCCCTCATAATCAAAATTGGGGTTGGCAGTCATCATGTGTTTTATATTCCTCTTCCTCCCAATTTCAGCGTCTATTTCTTTTTGCCTAGTTTTTTCTTCATCAAACTTTTGAAATTGATCTCTCAACTCCTTCCTAATTTCCCCAATTGTTCTGTTGGTGTTTCACATGGAGTAATTTGGCCTCTAATACCAGCCAAGCGTTGTTTCAGCGTATAAATGTCACCTCCACCCCCCTTAATTTTTCTCTTACAAGATTTGCAATGCATTTGATTATCAATCATCTGAGCATATGCCCAAGCAGCGTCTTTCATTCTAGGAGCCATTTTGGACTGATATTTGGACTTGAAAATGAAAGGCTTAAATCTGAAAATGAAACCAAAAAAAAACTACTCATTCAATGTTCATTTCTTTTACAAAAAATTATGTTTTCAATTTCCAAATTTACAAAAAAAAAAAACAAGCAAAGGCAGATTTTAGAAGTGAAAAAAAAAACCTCTAGGCTCTAGCCTCCTCAATGCTCCTCCAACAAACCAACTCCTCAATGTTGCTTTAATGATTGCCCAAGAAGCTCCCCACTGCTGCTCCAAAGATTGCCCAAGAGACTCCTCAATGCTGCTCCAAAAACCAACTCCACAACTCTTCACAAATTCCTCACAAATGCTCACTCAAATGCAATCAGATAGTTGTGAGGAAATGAGAGGGGAAGATAGCTTTTATAGGATTGGAAGAGGTTAGAGGGCATACCAAAACCCTAAAAAGCAATTGAAATCCAGTTTGGGGTCCAGTGAAATCGCTTTTTTAGGGTCCGCGACCCACTGTGAGTGGCTCAACCAGTAAAACTCAAACTCCACTGAGTCACCCAGTTTGTTACCGAACAGACCGAGTCGGTGACCGACTTGGCCGGTTCGATAACAAACAGACCTTCGGTCTGATTTTTCTACCGAGCCAATCCGGCCAGGGGGTTGGCTCGATCAGCTCAGCCAAATCGGAGCCGGCTCGGCCGAATTTTAAAACACTGATATAAACAAGCTTGGGACGAGTATTATGACCTTTGCACGCATTTGTGTCGAAACAGATCTCAGCAAAAAGTTGTATGATCAAATCCTCATCAATTGGAATGGCCTAACCTTTGCAGCAAAGTCATCTTCATATGCTTGCGCGTCTTCTCAAGGACACTCTCACTCCCATGGATGCCAAGAGAAAGAATCAAGGACAGAAAGATCCAAAAGGATCCAAGAATTTTTTAGCTCACAAATGAGACAACATGCAGCAACAAAAAACTTTTGTAGCCGGACCAAGTCCTTCAACCTCAACTCAGCCCCACGCAGCTCCATTTTATCCCTTAGACTCCATGGTCTATCCCTCGAATGAAGAAGAAAAAGACACAACCATGATCTTGGCTTCATCAATGAGCAAGCGCAAAATATTCACGATTCATATCACTCGAGCAGTGATAAGGAAGCAGCCACAGTTGCAGATCCTCCAGAAATGGAATTACCAAGGAAATGCAGCCAGTCTCTCCACGTCGACTGCTTGTAAAAACTTCTCTGGATGGATTGATGTTCGTAAGAATGAATGAAGAAAAGACCTTCAGAAAACCACATGATCATTCTTGGCCTCTAAAACCAAAATCTCAGCATATGTATTTGTATATTTAGTCTCAAGTTAAATTGTCTTTTGGTTTTGGATTTGGTTGGAAAAATCATCTCAGTTTTTTATGTGATAACCTATTCGAGAAGTAATACAATTTTTAATCCAAAAAAATAAAAATTTACTAAAATCCATGAAATGTAAAGCAATTGGCCTGGATAGCCTTTTAGTCCAAATCAAAACATCCCATAAATAAGACCTTTTTTTCACAATTATTTAAACAACTATGCCATGCCATTAAAGTCTATAGTGAGACTCATAAAAGAAGATAAAGAAAGTGAGATTTTTTTAATACCTGTTCACATATGTCTTTACTCGTCAATTCTTTAGCATTTCCCAGAAATAACCAATGTGTGGTAACCGAGTCTATCAGCTATATTTTTTTGTTCAATCAACAAGCAATCCAATCAATAGTAAGTGTGAGGCTCATTCATTTATCTTCTTCTGTTGAGAATTAAGAGATCTGCGTCCAGGTTCCTTGATTGTTGTCTGGGTGAGAAACAAAGTAGAAAGCATGTTCCGTCATGTGGTAAATGCATTGCTCAATAAACACATCAGAGATTGAGCTTCATTAAACGGGCTGCCAAGAAAATAAAGATTTCGGAATTGAGGCTTTTGTAAGTTGAATTATGATGAGTTTATTTTTCCAGATCTTATCACATACGTAGTTTTAGTGTCGATGTTTCAAACCATCAAGTGTGGTTCATCTTCATTTTATGGTTGTTTTGAAGATGAACCATACTTGATGATTTGAAACATTCACACTAAAATTATTTATGTGATATATCCAGCAAAAAGAGTCATCAAAACAAAGATTTGTTACTCTCTCCATCCTGAAGAAGAAGCTCATCAAAATAAGGATTTGTTACTTTCTCAATAATAGAAATTTTGCCTCATTCAGTGTCTGCAACTCTGAAACCCTAGGTTTTCGGTGTGTGTCAGAATTTTTTTAGCTGATTCCCAATGGTGACGGGCCTGAGGGAGGCCTCTGCCCCTCCCTGCGACGAAGAATCTGCCTTTCGTGCACTGGTGATGCCCCTTAAGAGTAACCCTAGACCCAAGGAATCACAACAGAAGTTCGTTAAGAAATCCGAGAACACCCCATCAGTCGTTCTTCCTTTGAGATTGTGGAAATCCTCCCTGACCTTCTCTGACAAAGCTCTGGTAGGAAAGTTTATGGGCATGTGGCTCTCGCCTAAGTCAGTGGAACAATGGACTGACAACCTGGAAAACCATGATTAAAGGGAATCTTGAAGTATATGCCGTGGGCAATGACTATTTCGCCCTTCTTTTTTTAGTACAAGGACTGAGACAATTTTTCATAACGGGCCATATTCCTTCGGCTCCTTTCAATCATGGATCGACAAAATGTGCTATGTTCTTGAAGTGAGCAAGCTATTAAATATGCCATGTTCTTGAGGTAAGCAAGTAAATAACAATTTCGAACACATTAGATTGCTTGAGATAGAAATGTTACGCTCATAACAAACAATGTACACCATCTCCAAACTCTATCCAAAGAAAATTGCTCTGGACAGTGTGATGATTCACCTGATCACGTTGCTGTGAAGCTATAAGCGAATGTTGGAGGAATATGTTAATATTCAGCTCATAGTTAATCCCACATACCAATAAATAATTTGCCATTCTTGAATTTTCCAACTTCAATTATTTCAAAAAGATCAACTCATCACGACCCTTCAAAAGCGTCAAGTCAAACTTGGGTCAGACTCAAAAATATGTCCTTGTTAATCCAGCACTGACTCAAACTCTAACCCACTAGTACTCACCAACCTTTTGATAGGTCAACGGGTCAGACTGATGAGCCCATCTAAAAACTCTGAGTTAGAGTTTTTTTGATGGGCTCATCAGCATTAACTATACTTCATTTTATTGAAGTATTTTCTCTACTGCATATATTTTCACAAAAACCGAGTTCAACCACTCCAACCTAATTGAGTTTTGCAATTTGGCGTTAAAGATTTGAAAAACATCACTTGTTATTTGGGATCAAAGCAAAAGGACAAAAGAAAAATTACTGGTATGAATCACTCTCTAATAATATATGTTTGGATGAAGAGGCTGACTCCTGCACATGTAACTGAAGAGTACAGGAAATTGGGTATGAGTTGTGCTTAGTGTTTTGCTAAATTTAACAATCTAATCTTCCTTTTCATTCTGCAACTCTGTAGAAATGTTAAGGCTAAAGCTAATATTAACGTTTGAGCTCCAGATATATAAAATTCAAACTACCTGAAGTTTCTTGTAATGCTTAACAAATTGAGGACCTTGTTTGTCTGATGTATGGACTGCCTTCTTAGCTGAAGTTAAAAGAACTAACAAATCACAGTGCTCATTAGTGTAAGGGCAAAAAAATTGCATTATTTTCAAATATTTTACTTTTACATTTATAGAATACACCAATCTCAAATTTAGGAAACGATAAGGTCTCTCGTGACATTCTACCTTCTATGCAGGTTGTTCTTCCTGCTTCTCTTCATACACATCTTGGTTGTGTATGAATGAACATATCCATATCCATATCCACAGGGCTTGATTCCTGCCATCATTGGCCCATCACCCTTTGCATCCCATATGATCAAATGTGCAATCAGTCTCCCACGTTACAGAACCTATATGCACAAGCTGGAGGTCTGCAAGCTGGCCCCTCTGAGACATATAAGAAAATGAGAATGCTGACATGCCAGCAGCACTGCCTCTGCTGATGAGATGGGGTGAAAAACAAAAGAGGTTTGAATGAAGTTGATATCTGAATTATTATCAGGTCTAAGGTGACAAGGGCCAAAATATCAAGTCGCTGAAAATACTAGTGTTTGAAGGTGATGCCAATGAGTGGTTGTCTTCCAGAGATAGTTACTTGTGACAACAATAATGTACAGAGCCCAGACATACCACTTGATGCTGTCTGGAAACTACAGTAAGATTGGTTGGCAACTTTTGAATAAGAATTAACAAACTTGCCTTGGATGAATTAAAGCAAGCTACAAAGGGGAATCATTGTTTCCCTATCCCTCTTGCACTTCTTGTTTTAAGCGCACTCTTTTTTCTTCTCTTTCGTCATCTTGACAGTTTTGTGTGGGTCTTGTATGCAACCTGTTTTTTTTTGCTTCTATAGAACATCGCTGGTATGGTACAAAGCCTCTTCCAGACCTGAAATTCCCAGAACTTGAGATAACTGAAGATATGGATGTTTTAAAATCTACTGCTACACTTTTGTTTAGTAGTAAGCTTCTTTCAGGATCTCCATACTTTTCTAATGACCAATTACTGTCTGTAGCTTCTGAGTCCTGTATCTTTTTAATTTGAGTAAGTGAACCAGCTGCTTTCAAAGCAATTTTGTGGGCACAAGAATAATCTTCTGCATGTACATCACTATTGCATGCTTGCTTCTGGTTTACTACCATATTTTGGGCATCATCCTGTATTTCATCTCTAGATGTTTTGCTTGGTTTTTGCTTTGCATCATTGCAAAAAGATTTCTTGCTAATTTTGGGAACTTTGTCTTGATCCCTAAGATTCTGACAGGGAGAAAAACTCTGAGGTAAGACATCTTGGTTAAACAACGCTTCGAATGCAATTCTACCCTGAAAAACCAATACAAAGGCAATTATAGTCAGGAAAGAAGAGCAACAGAAAAGTGGTGCCTACTTAATATAATAATTAAATGCAGTATGAATTATTGCAAGACTTCCATAAAATCTGAAAGCATTTTAGGATATGGTTATGCATTTGTCAAAGCTTTCCTACAAAATAACTTCACTGAAAATAATATTGATGGTCAACAAGCATGCAACAACCTCTTGAGAAACTTCCCTCCAAGTTTCGTTGAGATGCCCTCCCGACTTTGATCGATGGCCTGCTGCATCTCCTCCATAACTCTGATATCTATCTTTATTAACATAATTTCCATTATAATCCATTTTCCCATCCTGTTTTGTCGATAAATTATTCTTCTCTCTTTCAGTTTTACCCGGAGTTTCAGGTAAAATGCAATTAGTCCTCTTCTTTGCCAATGCCTCTTCTCCTCCAGCATCAGAACTTCCACTACCAACCCAGTTAAACTCAAAATCTCTTTCACTATTGCCCTTCACTTCAATGTTTGTCCCAAAACAGGGATCGACTTCAGGGTCAGCACTTGAAGGTGTATTTGAACCACTTGATGACCTTTCTTTTATACCCTTTCTACTGTTTGTATTTTCTCCATCAGCCAAGTTGATACAAAGTGCATTATCATCCTGTTCTTCCACTTGACAATTTGGTTTCTCTATCTGCATTTCTACATCACAGGACTCTTCATTACAGCTAGTTATGTTGGGATCTGAACTTGATGGTAAAACTTCTGGCAAACCATCAGCATGTCCAGACTTGGGACACGACAAACCTGGTATGCCATCATCCAATTGTTCCACGCTTAGTTTTCCTTTAGTATTGGCAGTAGGACTGGCAGGCATTGCATCTAATATCTCACCATCTTCTTCAGTTGTAATCATCTTCTCATGCTTTCTCACTTCCTTTACAGGTTCTGTCTTGCATAATGGTGAAGAACTTCCAGAAGCTGCTGCTGCAGCTTCAGCAGCCATTGCTGCTACAACAGGACCATAAATACCTGGATGGAGAAAAGGTGGTGGAATGGCACCATGCAAGGTCCACCAAGCTGATGCAGCAGCAACTGTGGCTGCTGTAACTGCTGCCATTGCACTTGTGTCTTCACCAAATGACTGTCCATTCTTCCCTTCTCTTGGTGGCTGTGGATCTCCTGTTGCCACTGGAGAGGCTCCTGAGACCAACCCAGGCCAGAATGCAGCTGCCGCTAGTGTTGCTGCAGCATATGCTGGATGATGCAAGGCTGCTGATGGGGTAAGATGCCATGGTGGGAAAGAACCATTGGGAGCAGTGCCAGGAGGGATGAATCCTGGAATACATCCAAATCTTTCCAAATTGTTGTATGCTGGATTGAAAGAACCTGGCATGCCAGGAAATGGTGGAAAAACATTAAGCTGTGAAGTTTGAACATCTGCCTTCATCTTCCCAGTTGTGTCAGACAATGACCCATTACCATTCAGTGTATTGATTGCCACACATTCTTCTGCCCCTCCTTCAACATTTTGTACTGGAATATGTCTCGAATACACAGACATAGGAACAGAGGCTTGATGCTGTCTAGAAAGGGAATTCATGTTGTTATCCAGTTCAGATAGCTGCTCATCCGAGTCCTGCTGCAGATTTGCATTTGATTCACCACTACCTTCGAGCATACTGGTCCCTGATTCTGATGGTGGAATATTGGATGTCACCCCTGAGGCATTCTCAGATTTAACTACTTTCATTTTAGGCTTCACTCCAACGCTATGCAAAGATCCTTTCACCTTTTCCAACTTTGAACCCTCAGGAATTTGACCATCTAATGAGTGTCTCTCCTTCTTATGAGACGTAAATTCTCGGAAAGCCCCTTTAACATTAACATCTAAGCCTGACTCATTAGTGGGAACTAAAACCATCTGGCCAAACAGCTTGAGACTTGATGGTGAAATACTTGTACTGGATGATTCCATATTTGTTTCCTGCAAGTTGATGTTATCATTTGTTTGAAGTAGTCCCAGTCTTGCATTGTATGGAGCAAATGCTGTGTTCTGTCATGTTAGTAAAGAGAACATCAGGCTTATTGATCTTCTTGCATTCACAAATATCAAAAAAATAACATGAGAATAAAAACTCAAGAATTAAAAAGCAAATAGAAGCATATTCACTCCTATCTGGAAGCCTACAGTTTGCCTAGTTTACCAATAACTATTGATGACAAAATTGAAAATAAGATATGGTCTAAGGAAGTTCGCTGTGTAGATACAATGAGCGCACTGCTACAATCTAATATAAGAAATAAATCCAAATTGTATATTTTTAAGTAGGTCCTGTCCTGTAAAGTACCTTCTGAGTTTCACCACCTAGATTGGAATCTGCACACAATCTGTCAGGTGTAGATGAAACTGCTGATGGTGACCTGTTCTCCTCTTCATTTGTTGATGGACCAATTTGACTAGCAGTGCCTGCCTTCCGAGGATATGGATGGCTCGGCTTCCGTTTAGGTCGTGGTGGAGGAATGCTGATATCCTGTGCTTTGCCCATGGGTACACCTCCTGCTGAAGCTTCCCTTTCCAACTGCAAAACACATCAAAAATTCTAGAATCAACTTCCCTGAATTCGCAACGCAGCAAGGAACCATATGTAGAGATGGAAAAACCTAGTGAAGTCCAAATCCATGTAATACAATTTTCTTGAATCATATTCCCCGGTGTTAAATCTAAATAGCTGTTGTACAAAATATGTGTAGATGAAAAAAAAATAGCAACTACTTTCAAACATCAGATAAAATCCTTTCAGGCATAATCTCAAAAGAGAGCATAACACAAAAACCCCTTATTAGTAGAAAAAGGACAGACGGAGGCAAATGCCTTTATGACGGCCTTTCTTTATCATAGGTGAACAAACCGCCATGAACAAGCTACAATGGCAGTAATAACAGGCAGCACTTTCAAAAGCAGCATGAGAGCCTGCTTAAAATATTGTATGATTCTTTTCTGCTTAAGACAGGCCTTTGCTGATGAGTTCACTGGATAAGATTTAAACTTTGAATTCCATCAGGCCACCCATGGTATAAGACCAATCATTTTAACATGCCTGGAGTGACTATGTAACGGGCAGACGGAGGCAAATGCCTTTATGACAGCCTTTCTTTATCATAGGTGAACAAACAGCCATGAACAAGCTACAAGTTACAACGGCAGTAATAACAGGCAGCACTTTCAAAAGCAGCATGAGAGCCTGCTTAAATTATTGTATGATTCTTTTCTGCTTAAGACAGGCCTTTGCTGATGAGTTCATTGGATAAGATTTAAACTTTGAATTCCATCAGGCCACCCATGGTATAAGACCAATCATTTTAACATGCCTGGAGTGACTATGTAACTCAACTAATCCATCATACTTTTGTGTTCACTAAGAGAAAAGAAGATTGAGTTCGATCAGAATAAAAACAAAAACAAATAAATAAATAACAAAAAAAGAAAAAAATTCTAAAATGTACTTCCTCAAACAATTTCTGGTTAACTGTTTCAGATTCTTTACTTTAATTTGCTCAATACTTTCAAGTTTGACAATACCGAAGTGACTAAAGTAGAGCAATTTAGTTATACCATGTATTTAACAGAACCCTGTTACTGTCCACTCATCCATTAGAAGCATGTACAAAATTCAAATCCCTGTTTTGAGATCTAGAAACTAATTCCAAAGGACCTGAAAGGTCGGAGCTTGACTTATTGGTCAAGTAGGGTTGGCGATATCCACCCACGGCAACCAGGGTTCAATTCACCCCAAGGGGGTGACATGTTTAGACCCCTGAAAAAGTGGGGCTCATCATGGCCACATAAGTTGGGTGGGCATGGCAATGGACAAAATTCATAGCACTAGTGCCAAAGGCTATTGGGAAACATCTTAAGAATTTCCAAATGCCCTGAAAGAAGTGCTGAGAAGTGTGCACACTGTTAGCTACAAACATTCCCAGACTTTCCTCAACAATTATTACAGATGAACAAAATCTTACTAACGCAATCATAGGCTATCATCTAGTGTGATTGCAAAAAAACGGACTCAAACTTATCGACACTCACATAAACCAGAAGTCCATTTGCTGAAGAAGACATACTTTCATTATGAACAACTAAATATAAGTAGCTTCCTTTCATAAAGGGACGAACCTTCAGTCCACCATATGCTAAGCCAAAGCAACCAATTGTAACGATAGGAGCAAAGATCTGATACAATGTTGTAGCTATGAAATCAAGCATATAAGTGGGTGGCATTTTGATGGAGAGACTAAGGTTCAAGTAATCAACTCAAGGCCGCTTGTTATGCTCCAAAACCACTTTTAAGTTTGAAAAACACCCATTTCACATGGATAACACCCAGCATAACACTTTGCTCATATTACCTTATTCAATGGAATTTTTATTCCATGTCAGTCGAATGTAGAATTAAAGAATTGTAAATCCTTTCAAAAACTGTTAAAGCCCTTGTAATGATATATTAAAGATTATTGAATATATTTACATAGTAAACCCCTTTTGTCTTAGTCTCTTCCCTATGCGACTGCCTCTCCTGACCAATTCTTTCATTCTGGGACTCTGGTTACTCAACCCTGTCACCGTCTCATGATGCACTCTTTCGGCAGCTTCTTGAACCTTTCTGTGCTCCTCCTCATTGCTGGCCACCTATGTCCTGTTTCACTACCTCGTCTCCTCCCATTGTAGACTTTCCATATGTTTGGTAGCCTGTTCCTAGCTTGGTACCTCAGCAGCTAGCTCTTAACACTATATCCCAATAGTGCAGGGGTTGCAGACAAGGCTCTGATGGCAGGGGAGAAGGAAGCTCTCATGATTGTTGCGGAGCACAATCTGTTGTGCACAGATACCAGGAAACTATCCCTGAAAACAGTCAGCATTTAGTCAACCAAGTTGCTACTGAAGCTATGCATGGAAGAGATTCCCACACGAATGACGACATTCTCGCTCACTGTGCTTATTGGATTCCAGAACACAGTATTTGTGCACAGTAGAACTCTACTGGCACATTAAGACACTCATGGGCAAGGCTTTGGAGGACAGGGAAGACAATAAAAGCAAATTTTTTCACAGCAACTGAGCATCCTTCAAGCAAAATATAGGCAGATTTCCTTGGAGCAATGCGACATGGCCATGCACTCACCAGAATTGAGGCTCTACTCACCAAAGGAGAAGGTCCAGCGTCCCCGGGTACCCCTGCGATGCCAATAGACCTGTCTACCTCCTTTTAGTTATATGATGGTTATCTCTGTTAGTATGCAGCATAGGCAGATAGACTGATATTTTGTGTCTCTAGTTTTTTCAGATTGCATATGTTTACAGTCTCTTTTATTACTCCATGGCATTGCCATAGTTGTTATGTCGTTCATGAAAACTTTTGGACCAAAGACCTATATTTCCGCTGCTCATCTTGTTTCCCCAGAGGCAGACTGCAGACAGAAACAGTATGATGTATGTTTTTTCGTGCTAATCAATAGAACTTCTAAGCTTATATATATATATATATATATATATATATATATATATATATATATATATTATATATATAGTTAAAAATGTGTTTAAGCCCTTATAATGACATTAAAGATTACTAAATATACTTGCATATTATTAACCCTTACGCTTTGCATGACCTTGTATACTTACTTTCACAATTGCTAACCTTTATCTATGCATTTGGTTATATATTGACCAACCATTGATTTCGAGATGTATCAATCATCGAAGACTAGCAAAAGATCCTCGACATTGCATGTATTATTGAGAAGGCATGACATCTCTCTTTCATAGTTTACTGCTGCTTTGTAGACATTTGAAAAGCCTTTCACTCTGAACCCTGTCAGTCTCTATTTCAGAGGGTCAAAGAAATCAGAATTTCTGAGAAATCTAGAATATGATGGGTGCTTATTCCACCAAGTCTTGATTTTTGTATCCTATGACGTTGTGGTCCTCTTGATCTCCTCCTTGGGGGGTTTAGATGTTTCGGCACTTTTCTATGACCTCTGATAGTTGATAGGTCAGCCTATGTAAAACAAAGGTTATAATCTTCAAAGGGTCAAAAAAGGTAACTTCAGATTAATCATTTATCAGAGGAAGAATACGCCTATTCTTGGTTACTATTGGATGAATAAGGAGGAACACATGCCCAGAAACTTCAATAAATAAAATGCTGAGCTATATGATGAAAAATATCTAGATAGTCAAATCGATGAAGTGCCTAAACTGCTGAAAGTCAATCATATTTCTTCAATGCTGATCTTATTTTGAACATTTGTAATTGAAAATTAAATTTTTAGTATTTAAATAATTGGATTGTGGACTGTCAAACACTCCGATTGAATTTTCATATTGAGTTTGTTATGACAATGTTGATATTCCATCAAATAGTATTAATTGATTTTTTCTGTATAAATATTTTGGTTAAAAGCAATTTTTACACCATTTATTGTAGTTATTTTGTTAATTATGTTTATTATATAGTTTAGGTCCAGCCCACAGTTACATGTATCCAATGTGAGCTTGGTGTCAAATGATAAATTGCCATGTAATTCAAAGCATTACATAAAGCATGAAACAACATAAATTGATCCATAAGAAAAGGATCAAGAACAGTTTTGTGAGACAATACCAAAAATCAACCATCATACATCAGATGCCATGAGAAACTAACAGTAATGAGAATAACAGTCAGGAAGCATCAAACAAAAAAATTCCAGCATGGATGATCCACAACGAAAGAAAAAGTGTAGATTCTAGCAAATCAGATGTAAATCAGGTGTTCAAAGTACATTATTTCTAGCAAAAATAAAAAGTAGAGGAGCATAATTGATGGCAAACCTGATGACTTTCCCTTGCTCGTTGGAAATACTAAAAGCTTGCCCTGACATAATTCATACCATTAACATTGAAAGCCTCATAAAGAGCTAGAACATCAAATCTCCAAAATAGAGCCCAGATGCATTCCCTAATACCCATATCCATATTATGATCAGATATACATTATGAACTTGGTGTCAAACAATATATTATGTTAATATGTAACTCAAAGCATAAAGGAGAATACATGAGGCAAAAAATGACGCTTCATATATTGATCCATGAGAAAATACTCAACAGCACTCTGAGTCGTGACACAATACCAAAATCAACCATCAGATGTCAGACGCCATGAGAAACTAACTGTGACAAGAATAGCAGTCAGGGAGTATATGAGAAAACATTTTTCCACCATGGGTGATCCATAAAGAAAGAAGACCTGTGTAGACAAATTAGGAGCAAGCGTAAATCAAGAGATCAAAGAACATTATTTCCTTCCAAAATAAAAAAAAGTGAAAGGGCATTATAATAACTGATCGAAATCCTAATGAATTTCCCTTGCTTGTTGGAAATGCTAAAGCTTACCCATACATATCCATATTATGGTGAGATATACACTATGAACTTGGTGTCAAACAATATATTAACATGTAACTCAAAGCATAAAAGAGAATACATGAGACAATAAATGACGCTTCATCTATTGATCCGTGACAAAATAGTAAAATACTCAACAGCACTCTGAGTCGTGACACAATACCAAAAATCAACCATCAGATATCAGACGCCATGAGAAACTAACTGTGACAAGAATAGCAGTCAGGAAGTATAAGAGAAAACATTTTTCCACCATGGGTGATCCATAAAGAAAGAAGACCTGTGTAGACAGATTAGGAGCAAGGGTAAATCAGGAGATCAAAGTACATTATTTCCTTCAAAAATAAAAAAGTGAAAGGGCATAATAATAACTAATGGAAACCTAATGAATTTCCCTTGCTTGTTGGTAATGCTATAGCTTACCTCCACATAATACATACCATTAACATTGATATTTTCATAAAGGGCTGGAAAACCAAATCCCCAAAAGAGGGCCCAAATGCATTCCCTAGAACTTGTATCCAGATCATGCTCAGATATGAGTGAGCTCAAAATGTAAATAGGACAAGGTGAACTCCCATCAATAAGCATTTTGACAGGCAGCAGAGGATATTATGGCCACTCCCAATATATCCAGAAAATATCGTCTGTCCACGAAGTTTGATATCCACATGGATATAGACCTGAAACACCTTGTTTGCAAATTTGCACATGTTTGAACTCTGGCTCATACATACTAGTTCACTTCATTTGTATATGTTTTGACTGGTAGTAATATGAAAAAACTCATTTTGAACAAACCTGTTCTCGAAGGCCAAGGAAAAAAACTTCTAGGGTGATACCCATCATAGTTATTAAAACCAGAACCGGTGACTGGACCGGTGGACCTAATGAACCGGGTTTCGAACCGGAACCGGTCTAACCGGTAGCGGTCAGATCTCAATGAACCGGTTTTAAAAAAAATACATTAAATAATTATTTTTTAATAAAAAAAACTATTTTTAAGATTTGCAACCATGATTCCAAGCCAATAGAGAAAAAATATGCAAAGTTTGCTCATTTATATACCATGCAAAGGTGAATATATCAAAATGGCACCGAGTGCAATACATATCATCCAAAAATACATAAGCAATGAGGCTCCAAATGACCCATAAAGTCCAAAAACAATGCTACAAGCTATGAGCATTGAGGTCATTGGCCTACATAGTACAGTGACAATCTACTACAAATCTACATATATGATATTACTAAATTCTAATTAATGATCAACATTATCACTTGAAAGTTGAAACTTCTAATCATGATCAAAGTTCAAACTCAGTTGGTTGAACTTGAGTCTCCCGACTCTCCACTGCCAAACTTTGCAAGTGCTCCAGTCACAAACTTCTCTATTGGTTCAGTGACTTGAGTTTCAAACTTCTAAAGGTATTCTACCCTAATATGCCCTATTACTACATTTGGTGCTCCACATAGCTTTACATGGCCTCCTATCCCGGCCAAGTGTTGCTGGAACCTGTAAATACCCCCTCCTGCAATAGATTTTTGGCAATATTTGCAAATCATTTTGCCATCAATCATATCACAATGAGCCCATGCAGTATCCTTGCCTTTTGGAGGCATGATGGCTACTACTTAGCTCAAACTTTATGTTGTTCCACTACTCCAACAAAAACTCAACTCTCCAATCTCTCAATCAAACTCACAAAAGCTCAAAATGAGATGTGTGAGACAAATGAGAGGGTACCCCTGCCTTTAAAGGATTGGGGAGGGTGTTTTTGGAGGGCAAAAACCCCCCTTTTCCCTCCAAAACCACACATTACTGCCAAATCAACCTCTGTAGGTCCTTTTTGTGGCTGTGGCAGCTAACCGGCCGGTTTATCAATAAACCGGCCGGTTAGATCGGTTTGACCGAAAAAAAAAAGGAGAAATGGGGTTTGGACCGGCTAGGCTCATGACCGGCCGGTTTAACTGGTTACCGATTCAAACCGCCTGGTTTTTAATACTATGATACCTATGCAATGTGCCAGACAACAAATCTGGAAATCACGAAAAATATTTTTTTTAGTTTATCTTGATATTTTGTAAGTGCAGTGGAACATACACATAGGCAGAAGTTTACTCATGCTGAGTAATCCAGAGATGCCTTGAGTCAGAGTGCTAACCATGAAAGATCATAACTATAGGCATTCTCTAATAATAATAATAATAATGCAATTTTAAAGTCTTGGGCCATGGCCAATCCAAACATCAAATTGGTGTATGAGACCCCTTGTTTGTGGGACAAAGGACCCACATTCATGCAGTGATTTGACTACTAAAGTCTACAAAGGCATACATAATTTACCCCCTTTTGGATTTGAACCTGTGACCTCTTAGGAGGAAACACATGCTCTTAACCATTAGGGCCATAAATATAGGCATTTTCAAATAATAAATCATCCATATGAAAGGCTAAAAAGAGATTTTCATATCTCATTGAGTATTTTATCATTTTTGTATAAGTTTAATGATGACAAGGATATTAACAATAAGATGTACATAGGATGCATCCTTTGTTTTGTGAATGCAATCACAGCAAACTAATGTTAAAAAAAGGCATACATAATTTACCCCCTTTTGGATTTGAACCTGTGACCTTTTAGGAGGAAACACACGCTCTTAACCATTAGGACCATAGCTATAGGCATTTTCAAATAATAAATCATCCATATGAGAGGCTAAAAAGAGATTTTCAAATCTCATTGAGTATTTTATCATTTTTGTCTAAGTTTAATGATGACAAGGATAAGATGTACATAGGATGCATCCTTTGTTTTGTGAATGCATTCACATCAAACTAATGTTAAAAAACAAAAAAACAAGGTCGTGGACCAAAGGCAGGAGTCCCATACTGGCAAAAAGTCAAGAAAAAAAAAACACAAAGAAAAAAAAACAAGAGCAAGCATTTTATTCCAAAAGGATTCAGCAAAATAGTGGTCAATAAAAGTAAATAATCCTTCTCCAACCATGACTTGAAATTATCTTCTTATTCATTTAATAAATCATACTAGCAAAATAGTTGAAAAGAAACAATAAGCAACATTTTATTCAAAAAGGATTTAGCGAAGTAGCTATCAAAAAATGTAAACAATCATTCTCTAACCATGACTTGGAATGATCTGCTTATTCATTTAATAGACAGGCCTACATGAAATTCCAGTATCATGTAGAATGACATTTGTGTTTTCAGAAATTGAACTTGCTTATTAACAACTACAACAATTTAGTATATACAATGAATGTCCCACATTCATTCAGCATAATAGAAGTTACAAAGTCCAGCTGGATATTTGCAATTGAAACTCAAATCCAGAAACAGAACTGACTGCATGAAATTATTAACTGCTCTCTCACAATCCCTGTCGTAAAACAAATCATTTGCAATACATAATCAAGCATGAAAATATTAAATAATCCGACCTTAAGTGTGTCGTAAAACAAATCATTTGCAATACATAATCAAGCATGAAAATATTAAATAATATGACCTTAAGTGTGTGTGTGTGGACAGAGAGAGTGGGGTGGGGTGGGAGAAGGTGGGGTTGCATGCCACAGCCTAAATTATCCAAAGTTCAATGAAAGATTGTTTTCTTAATATATTACCAACCTTGCATCATGTATGGATTGCGACAAAAGTACCTCGAATAAAACATTAAATGGTCCCTCTATCCACCAGCCACATTCATACCACCAAAACAACAACTTTTAAAGAAAGAATTTGAAAGCATGACTGGGAAATTAAAACACTGTGTTGAAATGTATTTCAAATTTAACACCCACATTATCCATCATAGAGCAATTATGCACAAAAAGATATGATTTTTTCTGTAGAATTCCATTCCCTTCACAACGTGCTTTAGTTTATGTAACACCTTATGCAAGTCATGTTGTACAAGTTGAAAAATTCATTGAGCTAAAACATAAGCATCATATATAGATAATGATAGGAGAAGGCAGGGGACCTTAGAGAAAAACTTTTGTGCATGGCTTCGAATCTGGACAGCAGTCTTGGTACCAATATGCTCTGAAAGTGAAGCACAACAAAGGGGCCAAAATAGGAAGCAAAATATTAGCATTTAGGACCCATAATTGATAAAAATAGAATTGAAACCTTTGTTACATGTCATAAATAAATAACCAACATCAAAACACAAGAGGGCAAATGACAAGGGGAAGCCATGTCCATGTCATGCATCCTACTAAGACATGGATTAAAATGTAATAAATTAAGTGTGAAAAATTGTGATGTTTTACCTTCAATTCGTCGCCATGCACGACCATGCATCTTCAATGCTTCCAAAAATTTATGATGTTCTTCTTCAGTCCATCTTTCTCGCTGTTTTGTGATAGTATAGGGTTTTCTAACCTATCAATCAAGATGACTTAGCCTTGGTCAGATCACAGTGATGCGATTAATAAACATGGTTGACATTACTAAAAGTGTTTCAATCAAAATTGTCGGCAAACAATTGCAGCTTTAAAAAAAAAAAAAAACCTTAAAGCTTTCTTCTAGAAGATTGTCCCAAAATTATTTACAAAACATTGATATGCATCCCAAGATATGGCAAAATATGGTATTCTGAAGAAGGAAAGTACCCAAGAATACATATAAATGCGTATGAGAAAAAAATGTGAAATTGAAAATATTGTAAAAAAGCTAGTTGAGTTAAACTTGAGGCTAGGCACGAAAACGAACTTTAATAAAAATTCAAAAAGTCAAATATCCTTGAAGTAAATACTGACATGCATCCTTGCACCCAATGCTTTAACTTGGAGAATCTATATGGCTCTATGATTTACTATTAGGAAGCCAAACAAGAGTACAGAGTACAAATTTGTTCAAGTTCCTTCAAGAAAACAAAGCTGCAAAAGAGCACAAAATCATTATTCAATTGTCAGCCCTAATCATTTTTATTTCTATGCAGCAATCAAGGATGAAATTGAAAGGAGTTTGGCTTCCCTAAATATAATAATTTTAAGAATTTCACACCAACAAAATCAATAATCGATTCTCTCGGCCCTTATTCATTTTATCTCTGTGCACTAATCTTGGTAAGTATCTCCAAAGGACCATTAAACCTAATGGATCCAAGTCTGAGACTAAATATATACCTATTAAGATGAATGATTACAATAACACACACCGGCCAATAACAATAAGAATTTCCAAAGTAAAATCAACACCTTACCTATTGAGGCATTAATAGACTCTCAAAGAAACATCAGATCGCATGCAACTTTAGTTTTAGCTTACAACCCACTTCTATACAGTTTCCCTTGCCTTGCCCCTTAAGAGATAATAAATAGTTCCCGAATAAGTTCTGATTGCAAGCGACATTAACATCATATAAAATTCATGTCTCTGCATTCACATTAAAAGTTGAAAATTAAGCAATATTTCCTGCCCAACATCAATCAATTTGAATGGATTTAATTCAAGGCAACAAAATCAATAGAATTGATTAAGCTTTTAACTCAACTGCTTAGCTTCACAAATTGAAACCAAAGAAACCAAACCCATTCAAAAGGCAGAACGGAGTTCTTTCCTTTGCAATCATAGCTTTAAATCGGGGCATATCAGTAGTAAGTGCACGAGTTCATGAAGAATAATTTATGGCTGCAATAAGAAAGCTTGATACTGCCTTTTTCAAGCTATATAAGGAAGTTTAGATAGATAATCTAACAATGATGAAGTTAAATACGACTCAAGATTTCCAACTTGAATCATAAGTAGAACGGAAAAATCTTACCTTTGTGGTGAACTCATCTCCTGACGAAGAGACCTCGTCACTTGGAAATCTGATAGATGGGGATTGGGACTTGCTTTGTTCGGAATAATGTACACCAATGTTTTCAATACCTTGATGGCCTGCGACAGTTTCAGTTCTTCCCCCCTATGGAAAGGTTAAAAACAATCACAATTAAAATTCCACAGAAAATATTCACGATTAAAATTCGGCAGCATACACAGGTCCGTAACCTGAATAAGTCTATGAAATAGAGTATTATTGAAAAGGGTACAGCATCAGGAAAATTCGTTCACCCAGAAACTCAAATTCAACTAAAAAATGTTCATTTAAATGAGAGAAACGGGACGAAATTACATCTTGAAAGTGAACATTGTTAAAACATGCTGGAAACCGTGTTTGTCGAGGCAAAATTTCTACATGTAATAAAATTTTGTGTTGATTCAAACGAAAAACTATCTGAAATCCGTATCTTCAAACAGTCCACAAAGAAAATTATTTGAACGTAGCAGTTGTGAACTTAAAGTGAGAAAAGGACCGGAAAAGTCTTTTGAATAGAAAAGCTTTCCAGAATATTGTTTTGAACAGAGAAAGCTTCTTGTAAACCTTGTTTGAGCAGGAATACAAAAGGAAATATAAAAATTACAGTTTCAAAAAGCGTGCTGACCTGAGAAACCGCAACGGCTGGAAAAGAAGCCATGAGATGCACGACAAAGTAAAACCACTCAACTTTGCTCTCGGAAATGAAGGTAACACTAATAAGATCCCGGTAACTTGAATAGTTGAATAAACTACTAGCGTCTACCTATTGTTTCTTGCAGAACAGCTCATTAGAAAGCCGGAGCACGCTAGACACGGCCAAAGAAGGCTATTCATTAAGATTTCTACACAGGAGAGGTTCCGCTGGCCGCCTTCAAAAACTGATCAAAATCAAGACGCCGAAGCTTGGAAAGACCGAAAACTTCATACCACCACTAAACTTCCAGCAAAAGGTAAACTGCTGCAAACTGTAAATTTTGCCGGTTACAGATTAGCTATTAGCTAACTGAAGAACATAATTTGCAGACTTTTCAAAGGCCGGTAATTTTTCAGCAAAATCTCGGTCACTTTTGCGAAATCCGCCAGGAGTTTCCTGAGATTTCAGAGAAATGGATGTTCCGAAAAACCAACGGAGAAAACCATGATTTCCACAGTAGCTTCATAATATGAACAGAAACATAAGTTTCAGAATACAGAAGCAGATTGCTAACGGTTCGCCTATCCAGCGAATCCCTTCGGACGCCCCGATCTGTCCCTCTTAGAGCTTGCAAAACCTGTGTTTCTATCTCATGGAAATCCGAATGAAATACAGCCAAACTTTAGCTGAAACTATTCCAAATCGAACGGAGAAATGGCTCTAACGATCGCCGATTGCTCAAACAAGTTTTCAAACAGTAATGTTCGATTCAACACTGATCCGAAATCCAGAAAGAGAGACAAAATGAAATTTGTCTCCAGAATATCCAAACCAAACCAGCCAAAACCGTTCCGCGGCCGAAAACAAATTTGCAGAACAGGAAGCTTGAGGAAGTGTGGCCCAGACTTCTACAAATCACACCGCGAAAACGATCATCGTCCCCTCGGGCGATTCCGTACCTCTTGAACAAGGTCTCGGAGGGCGAATCCTCGGTTTTCCAGTATATTTCGAGCTCAGAGACCTCCGAGAACCAAAGAATAACAACTACAATAACAGGGGTCCTCCATTGCGACCGCCAGACTCCTCTTTCTAGTTCTCACAAAAGCGCCCATTTCTTGATGGACAGCTCATCTCTTTTCTCTTTCTTTTGCCCGAGCCTAGAGAGAGAGAGTACGTCGAAAAGCCCAGCCTTGTGTTCTCGTCCGGGCAAAAGTCTGGCCATGAATTATTTCTGCGAATTTCCAAAATTCGCAGAAATTTCACTTTCACGATTTATAAAAATTCAGATAAATTGTGGCTGGACCTCGCGCCGTCCGCACACGCGTCTGTCATCAGATGGCTAGAAATTTAAAATACCTGAAAATCCTATTTTCCGTTTGCTCTGAACCTGTCATCAGATGGCTAGAAATTTAAAATACCTGAAAATCCTATTTTCCGTTTGCTCTGGACCGCACAAGGCTTCCGGCTAAGAAAGGAAGGTGGGGAAAGTGGGCAGGGTACAATAAAGATTTCGGTATCCCTAACCATGTTTTATCCAGGAGTCTGCGGTCGAAATTCCACGCGTCGTTCCTGGTCACTTGAGGGTGGAGCTTTTGCACTTTATTGCCACGTCATTTTTCACGTGGGACCCACCAGGAAACCTCTAGTCGAGGCCACCTATGTGGTCGGGCTTTCTCCGTTCAATGAACCTTCTGGAAAGGGTTCGAAATTTGCTAGGCCCCGGTGGTGTAGTCGCCATCGTTTGAGTAAAGGGCGAGACTTTATTTCCTCTGTTCACGCATAGACTTAATGACCAAGGAAGGGTGTTAGAACCCTAGGACGTAAATGGGGTTATATTTTTTTTCCAAATTTATGTCGTGGAGTTTCCTTTGCACCCTAAAAAAAAAAATTGATGAAATAAAAATAAATAATGGTATATAAATAACTATAAATTTACTTAAAAAAAAAATTATAAAAGCAGTTTGTACAAATTATGAATCACAGAAGTCATATTCTAAAAATTGAATCCCACTCGATCTTGTTCTCAAGATAAACCACACTAGTTGGTTAGAATTTAAACGCCTTGAAAATTATTCATGATCATATGTGAATGTAAATTTACTCTAAATTTAGATTTATTAAATTATTAGAAAGATTAAATTATTTAGTCGTGTATATAAATGAGTGTGAATTTACTTTAAATTTAGATTTATTAAATAATGAAAAAGATTGAATTTTTTCATAGTAAAAGAAAAGATCAATTTTTTAATGTGAAAAAATTTTAATTATACAATATAAGTACTTTGAGGGGGTGTTATGGCTGATGGTATAGGGACTAGGGCATTGTGCCCACCACTCGCGAGCTCGTAATTATTCATTAATGAGGATGGTACGCGACTAGAGTCTTGGATGCATGAGGATGCAAAAATACAATTCGCGGGGGTCATTTGATTTGGTTTGGAGGGCTAGCAATTTCATTTGTGAAGAGCCAATGATAATTGAGGGGAAGACCTCGGCCTCTGGAGTTATTTGTAGGTGAAGATTGTTTAGGTAGAAGCTTTGGTGTGGAGGGAAGCAATAAGTTGAGCAGGGCGAAGAGAAACTCATAATGCTCTCGTCCTTTGGAGGTTGAATGTGGTGATTTCCTAAGCAACTAGGGCTCATTAGTTGGTGGAGGTCGATTTTTTAAAGTGTCGGTTGAAGCTCTCTTTTAGTAAGTTATTTATGCATGCTCTGGTCTCCCCTCTGTTTTTTGTGGGCTTCTTGTGTTGTTGCTCTGGTAAATTGGGTCTCAAGGGTCAGGTGTCTCGGTCTCTATGTTTCTTTTGTTTCTTGAATTCTGGAAATTTTATTGGGATTGTTAGGGTACCTCAGCGTCGGGGTTTGTATCAGTTTTTTCTCTCTGGCTATGGGTATAGTTGGAAAGCTTGGCGAGGTTGGTGTAGGTAGGTTTATTTGGGCCTCTAGGTCGATGTTACAAGTGGGAATTGGATTTATGTATGTGGTTCCTTGGACATTGTAATTTCTTGGTCCACGGGTGGCATTATTCTTGTTCAATGGTTGAAGGAGGAAAGGTTGTGGCCCAGGAAGTGTCGTCCTCCGCATTCTTTGGTGGGTCTTCGTCTAAGTTTCAGTCTTACATCTAGTGCTACTGCGACAAGGTACTTTGTTGTTATCCGGGTTTTGTTGAGGATGGGTTGAGTCGAACCTTGTGTTCTTTTACGGGTAGGGGAAGCCCCTATAGTGAAATTGAAGTGTCACCTGTGACTCAACAATGTCGTTGAGGCAGAGACAGAGGAGTAGTAGGGGTGGTAGTGGTAGAGCCCAGTCTAGAAAAAGAGGGGCAAGGCTCTTTGCCAATGACTCTATGACGTCTTACTTCAATGCAATTTTGCCTGAAACGCGCCAGGGAATTTGGGAGCTTGAGATTAAAGTTGGAGAGGAAATGCAGTCTCTCTCAAATTCTGAGTTGTTGGAGGATTTGTCAGGATGGGTGTCGGACCCTGGAAACATCAGGGGTAGGAAGAAGCAATATCTAAACTCAATAGCACTTCATTGGCAAATGAAGACATTACTAGGCTTGGTTTTGAGGGATAAGCAGGTGGAGAAGTACAACATTCTCACATCTCTAAAGGATGTTAAACTTGTGGTTTTGTGTGGACAAAATTGGTGCATGTCTAGTGCATGTCGAGGCCACATTCCTTGCAAATTTAATGGCAAGGACATGAAGGATCCCCCTGGCTCCAGTTTAAGGGTTATGAGAACAATGTCGTCTTCAAACAATGAGCCGTGAACAAGGGTGGTGGGTGGCGCAATTTGAGTGTCTCCTAAAGCCTCTGGTTTTGTCTTTGGTAGGCCCCTGGATGACCTCTAGATTTACGAATTACGACGACACACCATGGTCACAGGTGTGTGTTTTGCAGGTCGTGTATGTTTCTCTTCTTCCATCTTTGGAGTTTCCTTTCTTTTCTAGTGTCTAAAGTGCAAGGTGATATATGGTTGCTGTAACTTTTGGAGGCAATCTGCTTATTTCTCGAGTTGATGATTGTGGTTTCCTCTTCAGTGGGTCAGTGGATTGGATTCTTTAGTCGAGGCTCATTGGATGGTTTCTATGTATTCAGAGGAGTTTGATGTTGTGGGTATTTGTTTTGACGCTCTTGTGTGGTCTTTTGTTTTGGCTTTAATGCATGACTTGTACAAGGAGGAGTCCAGGCCTTATAAGTTTTTGATGTACTGGTTTTTGTTTATGAAGTATTTAGTGGATTATTTAGACGATAGAGATTGAAGATTAAGTTTCAATACTCCCTCGATACACTTGGTGTTATCTATGTAATCTAGTTTTGATGAGTAATATAAAGTATTTAATTTAATATAAAAATTATACAATATAAGTAATTAATGCATATCGTAAAATATAAATAATTAATATTTATTATAAAACATATATATTAAAAAATAAATATTTGATAATATATATATATATATATATATATATGATAAATTTTGATTTAAAATAGATAAAGCAATTATTAAGATCCCTCCGAAATAGTAAAAAAATCATTAAAATATATATATTTTGTATCGGATAAGGTATATATAACCGTAGTGTCTTGTAGCTTTAGATCCATTTTACTGATTTTGTATCTTGCGCCATATTCTTAAGTGATTAAAACGAAAGCTCGTGCTTATTCTATGGGAGCTTCTTCATGTCTCACAAATAATATTATGTGTTTGGTGTTTTATTATTATAACCATATTTGTCCTTTTTTTTAATGATTAATGAATTTGTATGGGATGTATTTTTTTAATATAATTTTTAAAAATTATAATAATTATCTATGTTGGAACACGTAATCCTACATGGGTAGGTGTGGAATGTGAAAAGTCACAATGGAGTCCAAGTGACCTTGGAATGTGAAACCCAGAGTCACACCATTGTACTATAAATGTACATCTTTGTATAATGGAAAATAAGAGAGCTACACGCTTATCCTTCATTGTGTTGAGTTTCTTGTTGTGTTTGTTTATTCTTTCTCACACACCATGTGTGTGTTTAACATGGTATCGGAGCTGAGAAGTTCATAACCAGCTCAACCTTGAGTGATCCATTTGTGGTTATGGCCTGTGCATATCTGCAAAAATTTTGATAATTTTTGCAGCACTCAGAGATTGTTGCAGCAGTCATTTTGCCGCATTCAAAAGAAGCAGCATTCAGAAATTTCGTCTTGGAGAAAAGCAACACTGCGCATCTGAAGGTTTTCATTCTGATTTCTTCCTGCAATTTTTGCCCATTAAATTTCTGCATTGAAGAGCTGCTAGAAAATAGTGTTTCAAAGTTGGTCTCTGAAAGAAAAATTTCTGAGTTTTTCATTGAAAAATCTCTGCAAATTTATGGGTTTTACTGCTGAAATTTTCTGGAAAATTTTGCATTTTTAAAGTCCACTTCTCTGCTGCTGGGCTACTGGAAAAATTTCGAAGTTTTATTGGCAATCTCTGCAAATTCTTCTGTTGTATATTTCTTGAAAAACATTCTGCCATAAATTTCCTGATGTCCTCTGCTATTCTACTCTGTTGTTTCATTCAAAAATAAATAAATAAATAATAAATTAAATAAAATAAAAAATTCTCTCACTTGGCCTTTCAGCCCCCCTCCCCAACCTGCAAGTTTTTTTACAGCTCTCATCCTCACGGCGCACTCCTCCCAACATCCCAACCCCTTACCCACGCTCCCCTCTCAACTCTGCAATCCGCCCTCCCTTACAGCGCTCGGCCCCCTCACCTTAACCCGCATCCCTCTCCGTGCACACTCTCAACGCCCTCACCTCACACTCTCCACGCGCCCCCTTCCCACATCCCTACTCCACTACGCCACTCAAGGCCCTCACCAACGCTCCCCCTTATCGCTCCTCCCCACACCTCTCGGCAGACCCCTCACCCTACGCATACACTCCGCTACCCCGCCCCCCTCACGCACTCAATACCCAACTGCCTTACGCTGCCTCCCTCTCGGCCTAACGCGGCCCCCTACCACCCCCTAACACCCACGACTCCTCACTCCCTACCCGCCCCTCTCACACATCTCCCTCCCCTCGGCTTATCCTACGCCACTGCTCCCACATACACCCGCTCTGTCACGACCATAAGACCCCTCCCTTTCACTACAAAACGCAGCGGCCGGCTCTCCTTGGCCGCTCGGCCTTCCCAGCTTCTAAAATTTTTAAAAATCTCACCTTTTTAATTTTTAAATTTTTTAATATCTCCCCTCCCTCCCATATAATAAACCCCCCCCCCCCTCCCCCTTAAATTAAAATTCCTTCCTTTTTCTATTTAAATTTTTAAAGTTCAGTTTTTTAATATCTCCCCTCCCTCATTTAAATTCTGCTAATTTCCCTCTCCTTTCCTTTAATTATCTCCTTTCCCACAATTTCCCAATTTTTAAATTTCAATTTTTTTTTAATTTAATAATTTTAAATTAAAAAAAAAAAAAAAAAAAAAAACAGAGAGAGAGGAAGAGAGGAAGAGCAGAGAGAGAATATGAACAGCAGAAATGAAGGAAATGGAATATGAAGAAAATGGACAGTACACATAGAGAAAATTGCAGTTTTGCATTGTGATTTGTGGCATTGACATAAGGGTGACTTTTTCTAAAAGAGATTGACATGTGAAGACGAGTTGTTCTTGATGAAAAACAACTCTTTGAAGAAAAAATTCAGCTGCCTTAAAGGCTTCTTGCACAAGTGTTTTTGCTACACATTCAAATATTTTTGCAGAGATATTGACATTGTATTGCTTCTTCATAGTTGCAATCAACACATTTTGTACTTTGAGATTCCCATAGTTGGAAATTCTTTTGAGTCATTTGTAATTTTTGAAAGGAAGTAGAATCACATTGTAAACGGGTGCATTTTCGGTTGAAGTTGACACCCTTTCATTTTTGAGCCTAAGTTGTTGAAAATGGCTAAAATCAATGAGGCATTAGAGTTGTTGAATAACCTCATTCATTCAAATGTTCATGATATGGTAAAAATGAGCAAGGATGCTCTTTGTAACATTCAAAGGTGTTTGCAAGATGCACATGAGAAGATTGAGTTTTTGCAGTTGGAATCTCAGCTTCAACAAGATGAACTTCAACAAAAGAGTCACCATTCTGAACTTGTTTCTGTTCAGAAGATTGTGAAGGACTCTCATCAGAAGAAAGAAGATAAAGATGCAGTTGATTCTCATTCAATTCCTTGTACAAGAGCATATTTACATGCAGATGCAGCAACTCAGCCTGCACTTCTCAAGCCCATCATCAAACCTTGGGAAGAGCTTGTCCACAACAAGCATAGAACTGGTCTTGGATATGACAAGGATGTGTCCTTTCATATTCCAGACTACACCAAGCCCATCATATTTCAAAGTGCTGGATTCCTGTATGACAGTTCAACTGCAGCTGTTCCAGATCCTGCTCCACAACAACAACATCAGATTGTAAAATGCCAACACTGTGATCGAGTTGGCCACATGAAAGATCATTGTTTTGATCTTCATCCATGCAAGCACTGTGGTCGGCACACTCATTCTGCAGACAGATGTTTGAGACACAAGCCTCCTGCAAGAACAAAGATTCATCTTGGATGGATCGCTTCTTGGCAATGGGCATCAACAGCCAAGAAGATGTTTAAGACATATGTCAGAACTTGTTCACGGATATTGAGCAAACTTGCAGTTGAGTTTTCGCCATCATCTCACCTTGTCCCTGACAGGGGGGAAAATGGTGGTCATGTACAAGCTTCGACGACATATCAAGCGAGCCTGAGCCACAATCTCTCATTCCATGTTCAGAGTTGTAGCCAGAGACACAACAGTTCAAGCGAGCCTGAGCCACAATTTGTCATTCCAGATTTAGAATTGTATCCAGAGACACGGATGCCCATGAGCATGCCTTCGGTTGGTGGACAACCTTAAACCATCATTTTTGGTTGGTGGATAACCTAAAACCATCATAGGTAGTAGACCTCCCTTCTTTTAGGTCGAAGGTCTCCCTTTCATATATGAGGAACACTTCCTCTAGCAGAAGCCTTCAGCTTAGCAGCCTTCAGCTTCTTGCCAGCTTTGGTTGAGTTCCAGGAAATGCTTCAAGCATTCCAGAGTTGTTAGTAATCCTAAAACCATCACAGGTAGTAGACCTCCCTTCTTTTAGGTTGAAGGTCTCCCTTTTTTATGAGGGACAATTCCTCTAGCAGAAGCTTTCAGCTTCTTGCCAGTTTTGGAAGAGTTCCGAGAACTGCAACAAGTATTGCGTTCCAGTGTTTGTGGTCATCCTAAAACCACCTCTTTTTTCCAACATTTCAGAGAGTTGATTCAGCCCAAGTGTTGCCATGTATACTTTGCAGATTTGTATTACAACTCTTTTCTTGGACTCACACATACCCCTTCGGATTAAGGGGGAATGTTGGAACACCTAATCCTACATGGGTAGGTGTGGAATGCGAAAAGTCACAATGGAGTCCAAGTGACCTTGGAATGTGAAACCAAGAGTCACACCATTGTACTATAAATGTACATCTTTGTATAATGGAAAATAAAAGAGCTACACGCTTATCCTTCATTGTGTTGAGTTTCTTGTTGTGTTTGTTTATTCTTTCTCATACACCATGTGTGTGTTTAACATGGTGTTTAACAATCTAATTGAATATAAATTTATTGAATTAGTGATTAGTTTAAAATATGGTATAGGGTGTTTATAAGGTAACCTATAAATCAATCAAAAATGAAATCACTATATTAAAAAAACTTGTTAAATGTCTCATGTACTATTTTATTAGCAAAAGTAATTATTTCAAGTAATTGGATTTATGTATAAGTTTAATATAGTTTTTATATAATAGATACTTGAGGCTCATGGTGTTTTTTTAGAAGAGATTTTTATGAAGTGTTGTAAGCAAATTACATTACAATATAATATTTTCAAATTAACGAAATACACACTTGCTATACAATGATTATACAAAGTATTTTGTTAAAAGAACCAAAATTAACGTGAAACAATCTACTGTAGCTTATACTCCTTTGAAAGGACATATATCACGAAAATATGCCAAATGATTTAAATTAAAACAAAAGAGCATAATGTAAATATCATGCATATCCAAATTGAAAGGTCAACCATGTCGAAGCATTCATATAGAATAAATATTGTGTTTATATTAAAAGGATTTGGTATAATTGTCTTAGTTGGTCACTTTACTAAAAGATATATTTAAAAAAAAAAATACAAGTTTAATTTAAACAAGAATATGAGGTAAAAAACAAGGTAACATGGAGATAAATTATTCAAAAGTTTAATAAATGAATAATGAATGCCTCATAATTCACTCATTGGTTCACATGATTTGTTTGCATTGCTTTAATCACTAGTTTCCATGGTGTTGGATTGCTACAATTTGGAGGTAAAGATCATGTTTGCATTGCTTTAATCACTAATTTCCATGGTGTTCGATTGCTACAATTTGGAGGTATATCTTTATTTGTAAGTATTATTTATCAATATTGTATATAAGATTGAGCAAAAATCAATTCCCAAGAATCTATTGTGTTTGAATAACATAAAAAGTTAATAATTAATAATTATTACACAAATGCATTCTAGACTATAAACAGTATGTGTTTTCATTAAAATAAGAAACTTAAATAATATGAAAGGATGGTCAAAACAAAAAGAGAAAAAAAAAACATTAAAAAAACATCTAAATGCCTTTTAGAAAAGAGTGGAGTATGTTAAGATTTAGCTTGAGAGTGATAGATAAACAAAAAAACATTTGACAATAACCTAGGAAAGAAAGTTGAAAAATGTGATCTCTTAATGTTTTAATTTTTCCGAATAATATACTTCATAAAATTTGTATTTCAATCAAAATTTAAATTTTACACATCAAACAAATTAGATTTGGACCACTCCACCATAAATATCTAATTTTTATGTCTTTTTTATTTGCCTCAATAATAGAGTAAGAAGATACTTGATTTTCATTATTAAGTGTTTCAATTTAGTTAAATATTAAATTTAATAATATTTTCTTTAATAGCTTTCTTCACTTTTTTTAATAATATATATGATGGTGAAACATTATTCCTGCACTTTTTGGATAAGAATTTATCATTTCCAACTCATTTATGGATAATAAAGCAAGAAGTTCACTCTAAAACCATGACATATCATAGAAATTGAGGTTGACTCAAAAACCATTTCTTCAACAAACATAAGACCCTCAACCCTTATCATATGATTCAATCTTAAATGTCTATCATATAACTTAATCTTTTGAAAACTAAAAGTTATTAGAGCAAACTCTTCACTTTCTAATAGCACTTTATCATTTACAACATTATTTTCTCTCACTCGTCCTCTCAATAATAGTTGAAAATTACCTAATTAAAAACTTACATAATTCAATTTAAAAAAACAAATAAAATAACTATTTTAAATAAAATTTAAAAATATTAAATTTAATAAAAAATATAAAAATTTATCCCAAATTAAATATATACTTCATTTATTTTAAATTATAAGCTATCATAATCTCAAATAAATAATAATATAAATATAAATCAAACATAACTAATTTTAAAAATAATTAATATGAGCTATTTAAATTTAATAAAAAATGATAATTAAAAATATGTAAAGATTTTATTTTACTAATTTAAAAATATTATTAATAATAAATCATTTTAAATAATATAATTGTAAAAAATAAAAACAATATTTAAAAAAAAATAAAAAAATAAATTAATATATCATAAAATTCAATTTTCTCTTTCTCAAAAAGTAAGTTATTATGTTACAATAATGCAATATTGAAGTTGTTAAAAAAATTTATAACGTAAATAAAATAAATGGTTGCATGTGTCCTTAGGCCTAATCCCATTGACAAGGAAAATGAAGGTATCAAATTAAGAATGACAATGTTGTGGCCAATTTAACATTATAAGAATAAGAATGTGAGCGAGAGATAACTTTAACTTTACTCTCCATTGGTCACCCAATCAATTCAATTCCAATGGATAAGGCCAAATCTATTTAAGGTGGCCAACATTTGTGCCACATTATTCATGATTTGGATCGGATGAATTGCAAAGGTCAACATAGCCTAGGTAAAAGATGAATATCAATGGGGTCACTATTATTTATTTATATATATTTTTAAATACACTAGAAGTTCATGTACTTTTCGCTGCAAGCAAAGTTGAATTGATTAATAACATTAGTTTTATTAATATATTCGTGTACTTTTTGGAACAAAGATTTTAAATAGAGTTGGTTAATATTTTATTATTTTATAATAATTAAATAACATGTTTGATTAAATACATTTAAAAAGATATATATATTTTTAATATTATTTTATGTATTTTTATATTAAAAAAGGAAAATGTACATTCCGTTTAAATATGCATGAAATGCATAACATCGATATAAAACCTATATATATATATATATATATATATAATAAGTATAAATAAGGAGAGACCGGAGCGATGCTTCTGGGCGGGAGTCTGGTTTTTTTGAATGGCGATAGGCGCGCCTCAGTATTCGATGAACAGTCCAGGGTATTGTCTGACTCTGTGCAGGGGAGCTGCGTTTCTACTGACCCTGTCTGCTCCAGGTCCGGAGGGCTGTCAGGTGTATATTTACAAGACGTGGTGGAGCCCCCGATTCTCTCGGATGGGAGGCTGTCACCCTTGGTTTTCAATGGAGGGTTCGATGAAAGGGCGGGAGGCTATATGCCTGTTGATAACAGCTCAGACCTGAATAAGATTCAAGCTCTGAAGGGGAATGATCTCAACCAGCATTTGATCGTGGGGAAAGAACCCATCCAGCATTTGAACGTGGATCTGGGTGACTTACCGGGAGCCTCTTCATCTGTTTTTGGCATCGATCTGGATCCCTCTGTGCCCGCGTCAAGAGGTGTGAATGGTCTTGGTGAGAAGGAGAGTGTGAGAGCTTCCCCTAGTCCCATAAGTTGGGAAGAACAGAGCGGCGTTTTTGTTTCTGAAACAACTAAAGGGACGGGTCCAAATACTAGTAAAGAGGCTGAAGTGTCGAAGCAGAGGGGTAGAAAAAAGAAATGGATCAAGATTAAAAATGCTGAGTATAACTATGTCTTGGGTGAAGACATAGGATGGGAACAGGTTTCAGTTATGGCTGGCAGAACACTGGTCGGCAGGGCTGTGGGGAGGCATTTTGCCCTGAAAACTATAGTCTCCTAGGCTGATGTGCATTGGAAATCCGTTTTTGGTTATGTGCCTGAGGTGGTATCCCTTTCAAAGGGGTGGTTCGCTTTCCATTTCTTGCGCTCTGAACATCTCCAGTGGGTGACTCAACGGTGTTGGTCTGTTGATAACTCTCCCCTGCTCTTAAAACCTTGGCATCCGCTCTTTGATGCCAGCAGGGAAAGGGTGGATTCGGTCCCATTGTGGGTTCGTTTACCTGGTCTGCCTCTTCACTATTGGACAGAGGAGCACCTATGTGGTATAGGTAATACTATTGGGGTCTTCTTAGAGGCAGACCTTTCCTTCATTAAGACTAATCTCAAGCGGGTAGCTAGAATTCTTGTGATGATTAACATTAGAGAGGGCCTTGCAGAATTTATGAATCTTCGTTGGGGGCACTATGATATTAAGCAGATCCTTGACTATGAAAAGGTTCCTTTTCGCTGTCGACGGTGCCATGTTTACGGACATCCTGCATATGAATGTAGTTCTACTTTTCGATTTGCCAAAAGTCAGGGGTCTGATCCTCATGTGGAGGCACCTCAGATGAAGGAGGCTGGCTTCGGTCCTCACAACTCACAATCAGCTCTTTGTTCAGACCTCTCAAGCGCAGAACAATATTTTTCTGATGACTTTGGTTCTTGTATGCCGTCTGCTATAGATCTTCAGGGGCTGAGTGTGTTTTCTGGTCCTCCTACTGGGCAGGAGGCTCTCTTTCAGGATGCTGGGTGTGGAGCGCTCGATGTTGTGCAGGTTCATAGCCGATATTTTGGAGCAGATTTTCATTTGAAGGAAGATGTTATGTTGAACGAAGTATTCTTTGTGTTGAACCGTTCACTTTTGGGTTCTTTTCCTTTCTCTCCTGCCTTAAAATTCTCTTTAAATATGTTTCAGTCTTCTGTCTCGACTTCAGTCTCAGGTAGGAAGGATGTTGGCGGAATGGTCTCTTGTGTTGTTCCTAATATCTCTTCTCAGCCTGTTTCGCTGCCTGCTCTCCAAGAGAAGGCTTTTGTATCAGTTTTCGACCCAGGTGACAAGCTGTTGGACTCGATGGTTACTACAGCCCCTTTGGTCACTGGATATAACCTGAGATCTAGTGCCAAAAAAGGTGCTGGTGGGTTTGGGAAGGGAAAATCCCCTTCTGCTCGGGGCAGGGGTAGGATCTCTTTTTTGGCAAAAGCACAAGATCGAGCTATGTTGGATGTTCATGATGGGAGGAAGATTTCGATTAACAGGGCGCTTAGAGCAAGCCATTCCCTGAAGCCAGGTGTTTAATGAAGATAATGTCATTTAATTGTAGGGGCTTGGCAGGTCCCCAAAAGAAAGCTGCTTTTCAGAGAATTATCTTCCTGGAATGTCCTGATATCATTCTGCTACAAGAGACTTTCGGTGCTGGGTTGGTGGTCAAATCTAGATTGGAAGGTTGGCTGCCTGGCTGGACTTTTGAGTCTTTAGATGCTAGAGGAAGGTCGGGTGGTTTGGCTATCGGGTGGAATGAAAAAACAATCAAATCACAAAATTTCTGGGGTATGGAGTCGGTCTTGGGAATAAATTTCCTGTCACTGGAGCTTGGTGAAGCTTTCAATCTATTTAATATTTATGGCCCTTATCAGGACCGAATCCCTTTTTGGGATTCCCTCTTGAATAAATCTTTAATCAAGAGAGACTCGGTAATTTTGGGTGGGGATATGAATTTTTCTTTGGGCCAGTCAGAGGTGTGGGGACCTCATGCACAAATCGATTCATTGACTGGTTTTTTCACTCAAAAATTGGAGGAGAATCACTTGCTGGACATTGAGCCCATCAAGCTGAAACCTACTTGGAGGAATAATAGATGTGCTGAAGACAAAATAGCAAAGAGACTAGATCGTTTTCTGGTGGCTGAGCAGATTGTGGGCAGGCCTTTTATGATTAGGCAGTGGATTGGCAGTGGGGGTGCTTCTGATCATTTTCCCATCTTTCTTGAGTTAAAGATTGGGCCTAGGCAGCCTCCTAGCCCTTTAAAGTTCAACAAAATTTGGCTCAGGGATGATTCCTTCAAAGCTTTAGTTCTTGATTGCTGGATTCCTTTTAGGGTGGATAGTCCTCTTTTTGCTGCCTTCCAATTTGCTGGAAATTTAAAACGCATCAAGGTTGTTGTGAAAGTTTGGTTGGCTGCTAAGAGACAGAGGGAGGATGTGGAGTTGAAACAGGTGGAAGAGGATCTTCGCTTGATTTATGAGGGCATTGGGGGTGGCTATCAATCCCAAGTTGATAAAGACACTCTTGTCTCACTTGAAAAAAGAAGGAACTCCCTTCTTATGGATAAGGAGGAATCTTGGAGGCTGAAGAGTAGGGCCACTTGGCTGGCTAGTGGGGATGAGAATACAAAATTTTTTCATGCATATGCTCGCGGCCGGAAGGCAACTAATACTATTTGGACATTAAGAGATGGTCAGGGCATTGAGCATACTTCTTTTGAGGCCAGAGCTAGATTGGGGGTTGATCACTTCAAGGACCTTTTTAAGGCCCCAGCTCATGCTTCACTGAAGTGATAAGAGTTGCTCAGTATTTTCCGAGGTTTGTGGAGGAGGCTGATAACAGATCTTTGATGGCTGAGGTCTCTGAAAAAGAATTAAAGGAGGTTCTTCAAAGCTTCCAAAAAGACAAAAATCCTGGGCCAGATGGGTGGTCGATTGAATTTTTCTTGGCTCTTTTTGACATTTTAGGGACAAATTTGCTGAAAGTTGTGGAGGACACCAGGATTTCTGGGCGGATTCCTGCTTGCTTCAATTCCACTTTCATAGCTCTTATTCTGAAGGTGGATAACCCTCTTTCTCTGGCTGACTTCCGTCCTATCTCTTTGTGTAACTGTATCTATAAAGTGATAGCCAAGGTGGTTGCGAGAAGACTCAAAGGCATTCTGTCTACTCATATCTCCGGTGAACAATTTGGCTTCTTGGAAGGTCGTCAAATTCATGAAGCAATCGGGACCGCTCAAGAGGCTCTCCACAGCATGAAGACCAAGAACCTCAAAGGGAATGTGCTGAAAATAGACCTATCCAAAGCATATGATCGGGTAAGTTGGTTATATATTTGTATGCTCCTTACTCACCTTGGGTTTGGTATCGGCTTCATACGATGGATTATGAGTTGTATTACAACTGTCTCCTTTTCTGTTCTGCTCAATGGGGTTGCATCTCCTTTTTTTCATGCTGAAAGGGGGCTGCGCCAGGGCTGCCCCCTTTCTCCCCTTTTATTTTTACTGGTTGCTGAAGGTTTGAGTAGAGCTCTTCATGTGGCAAAGAGACAGGGTTCTTTGAAGGGCATTCAGGTTGCTCCAAACCTTTTCATCACTCACCTTCTTTTTGTTGACAATGTTTTAATTTTTTGTTCTGGGTCGGTACGTGATGCTATTACTATTGGTGAGATTTTGGATTTGTTTGGCAAAGCTACGGGTATGGAAGTGAATGTTGGGAAGTCTTCTATCTCTACTCATTCTTTGAGGGATGAGGAGAGACATGAGTTCTTGCGGATCTTCCCCTATAATCCTGTTGGTTTGGATGCTGGCCTGAATTATTTGGGTTTCCATTTAAAACCCAATGATTATAGGAAAACTGACTGGAACTGGTTGCTGGAAAAGCTGGAAAAACGTTTAAAAGTTTGGTCTCACAAATGGTTGTCTAGAGCTGGGCGGTTGACTTTAGTTAAGTCGGTTTTGGAGGCTGTTCCGGTTTATTGGTTGTCCTTGTCTTGGATTCCCAAGGGTATTTTGGAGGCTGCCAGGAGGATTTGCTTCAGATTCCTGTGGACTGGAAAACAGGATTCTTTGGTGACCCCTTGGGTTCGGTGGGAAAAAATTGTTGTTCCAAAAGCGTTGGGTGGTTGGGGTCTGAAAAATATCTTCCTTTTTTCTCAGGCTCTTGCTACTAAGGGTGGTTGGAGGCTCATCAATGGTGACAGCCTTTGGACTCAGGTGATATCTCATAAATATATTGCTCCTTTTTCCATTGTGGATTGGATAAGGACTCCTGGGAAAACTTTTGCTGGGGGATCGGTGATTTGGAAGGCTCTTGTTAAATCTTTTCACATTTTGGAAACTAGTCTGGCTTGGGATGTGGGTAATGGCAGGAAGCTGCGGGTTGGTGAGGATCCTTGGATGGGTAGTTCTCTTCAGCACCTCCTTCCTAGGCGCACGGTTGAGGCCTTAAGGCAGCAGGGGATTACTTTTCTCTCCCAACTTGCTGATCCGGTTTGGAGAAGGTTGGGCATTCAGTCTTGGTTACAGGCTTCTTCCCTTGGGTTGGAGGTTTTTGATGAGAGGGCTCTGGCGGTATATATTCGTGCTTTAAAACAGGCTCATCTTGTGCTCTTGGATAGGGATGATAAGATTGCATGGGATTTTGATCCTTCGGGGATCTATTCCCCCCGGGCCGGCTACCAAAAGCTTAGTGAGGGGGTTGTTTTGGGTGAGGAGCGGTGGTGGTGGAAGAATCTTTGGAAATTGAATTGTCCTCCTAAGACTCGCCTTTTCATGTGGTGTGTCCTTGAAAATAAAGTCCCTACCTGGGATGTGTTGCAAAACAGATGCTTTCAGGGTCCTGGCTGGTGCTGCTTGTGCAAATCTGATGTTGAATTAGTTAACCATCTATTCCTCAGCTGTCATTTCATCAAAGGTATTTGGTTGGAGTGCTCTAGGTTATTGGGTTTCCGGTGCAGATGGGAGGGCATTTCTGTCTCTCATGCCTGGGATTCGTGGTGGGTGTCTACTGTTGAGATGAACTTAAAAGCTCTGCCACTTCTCATTATATGGGGTTGTTGGTTGGCTCGTAACCGGCTTCTATTTGATGGTTCTGTTAGTACTCCTGAGATTGTCAGTGCCATGACTGTTGGTTTGCACTCTGCTTTCCCTATTCATATCCGTGCTGCCAATCAGAGGGAGGTCCTCATGTTGGAGATTGATAGGAGGAGCCCTTGGGGATTTTTTGATGGAGCTATGCAGCAAAATTTCTGTGGGGGAGGTGCTCTGCTGTTTCTCTCGGATTCTCACTGGTACGAGATCTCTGTTGGGCTGGGGGAAGGGTCAAATAATTATGCTAAACTGCTGAGCCTCAAGATCCTTCTATTGTTCGCTATGGAGAAAGGTTGCAGGCAGTTAAATGTTTTTGGGGACTCCTTGAACGTGATAAATTGGATAAAAGGTATACAGATCTGCAGAGTTCATCTTTTACAAAATATGTTCCGTTCTATTGGGGTGATCCTCCGTTCTTTTGCCTCCTTCTCCTGTCAGCATATCTATCGTGAAAATAACAAGAAGGCTGATCAAGCTTCTAAGAGGGGGCTTTTGTTGGATGAAGGCATCTGGAGGATCATAGAACATTTGGATGGTGTTATCTCTGAATACTTCCATCCATCTTTATTCGATTAGTGGCTACTGGCTTATGCTCTGGCCTGTCATTTTTTTCTTACTGTTTTCATCCTCTTAGTGTGCTGACTTTACAGTTTTTCTGAGGAAGGATGGGCATTTCTTCATCTGTTGGTTGGTCAACAAAATGACTTGTGATCCCTTTCAAAAGGTGTGCTGACTCTTCATTAATGGAGTCTGTGGGCTACTTTCATTGTTTGATATTCTAGGAGGTTTCCTGCTGAAAGTAGTTTCTAGGGGGTCCGTGTGTACCTAATTGGTTTTAAATCTGATCTCTCATATCCATCTTTAATAGGCTGAGAGGCTTTGGTGTACTTAGGCTAGCGGGTCAACTTATTGCCTTTGGCTGTATAATTTGGCGTGTGCTTATCATCTCATTTATATGCCGATGAGGATCTCAAACTACAACTGTTTTTTTGGGTTCTTCAAGGCGATGGACAATATACAATGGACAGACTGACAGACTGCATTGGGTCGAAGTCTCATCTGGTTTCGAATACTTCTTTGATTTTTATGGTTGAGCACTTGATAAAGCGCATCCTCTGTTCTTTTGTGCTTGACGAGTGCGTTTTTTTGCTGGATTTCTCATTGGAAGGGTTTCTACTGTGGGCTGGACACAATGTCATTGGCGAAAACGGGTTCCCTGGCTACTTAACAATTCTTGGTTATATACAGAAGGGTGAATCCGCTGGCTCGTTTTTTATTGAAGGACTGAACGTTGTTCTGTACCATGAAAGAACTGTATAAACATTTCTCTATTGGCAGAGGTTCTTTGAGGGAAAGTCTATTAGCAGCACAGTGATTGTGTTTTTTAGGATTTGCCTGCTCTTCATAGGATGAACAGCTTGTTTTTGTTTTATTATTTATCAGCTATTGGACCATGCATAGGTTTCACTATGTATCTGTCATTGTAAAACAAACTATTGGGTTTGTCTTTATGAACACACAACTATGTGTTTTCTCATTGTAATTTTATACTCACCTGCAGTAATAAAATTACGCTT